>CACKRE030005059.1:167079-178116 GCA_902602495.3 Ectocarpus sp. CCAP 1310/34 | reverse complement strand
AGGAGCCGGACGATTTCTCAAGGTGGAAGTCGGGAGGCAGATGGACATATGGCTCGAGCAGTCGGACAACCTCGAGAGGTGGGAAACCGTGTCGCTGACAGCTTCTGATCGGCGCGTCCTGATCACTCAGTGGATGGGAGCGGCCATGGCAAGACTCAACAGCCAACACGCGTACCGATACCGTTTTTTCGAAAAGTGCGGGATGGCCATGACCGTGGACGGCTCGGGCGAGGATCGAATCACCTTGGAGANCGGCAACGATGAGCCTGAGGGGCGGGCGGAGGAGGGCGATGGAGAACGTGAGACGCTCATGGAGGGCGTTGACTCCAGCGATGAAGACGACGACGACGGTAAGTTTGTTTTGCACAAAACCAACTCTTCATCTTTTTTTTGTTGATGACGATGTCCTTCATGTTGACGTTAGCTTGTTTCCGCGCACGGCTACCCTCAAATTATGATAAGTTCAGGTTGAGTTTGGCGACGTGACACCCTATGTTAGATATACTCGTAGCATAGTAATGTGGTTGAGTATGGGACATGGTCCCCCCCCCCCCCCCCCTACCCCCCATGTGCCTGCGCACATGGTGACCCCACCTCCGGCTGGGATTTCGTCACTGCTGCAGTACACTTACAGCTACGTTCCTCCCCGGAACATCCCGTTCCTCCTCGCCTTCCGATCGTCGTTACGCCGTATCCAGAACAAAGGCGCCACACTCCAAGCGGGGAAAAATCAAAAACGCCAACAGAAACAAGGCAGACTCATGTACGTGTGTACTACTGGATTTCGATTATACATGCTCATTCTCAAACAAACAGTAGTGAGTGGTGCTGTGCCCAGCACAAATCCTACCGTAAATGAATGTACAATGTGGACAATCCTCTATTGTAAAACGCAGCAAAAGGTTACATGGAAGAGATATTTACTCCCGCTTATGAATAATAAACAATACCTCCCGGAGGAGGTCAACTCGCCACAACATAGCGACGCAAATAGATTGGCATATCTTGTGTCTGGCACCTGCAACCCCCGCTGATGCGTCCAGAAATCATACCGAAGGGCAAGTGAAATGAGTGACGTCCATTCGTTCAATTACAAAACAGGACTGCGTACGCACACCCGGTGTGCGCGCTGTCTACCAGTGATCATGCTCTTCGACCCATCATCATCATCATGGCGCTCAAGCGACGGCGGTAACAGTAGTCGGTGTGATGGCCCTAGCGCGTTCCCCTCGGCTGCTGCACCCTGCGCCCGCGGAGCTCGGTGACGCCTGAATATCAGCACGAAAACAAAACATGTTAGCTCAACTCCGCAGGAGGAGCACGCCGTTCAAAATGGTGGTACATTACACGGGGCGCGCCTCCGGAGTGGGCTCGTCAGATCGTATGAACAATACACACGCCATCAAGGCGTCATGCAAGATGAAAGTTAACCATCTTTTCTTTTTTTTTCACTTCAAATCAGCGCTCACAGCACTAGTGCATGCGCGGGTGTGGATAAATCGTGTGAACCAGCTGCCATCAGCGACGGTTCCGAAGAAGCTCGAGCAGATTATACAGCTGACGTGCCTTTGACTCCAAAAGCCCAGCGAACCGCAACGAACCAAAAAACAAAGTTAAAAAAACAGCAGTCTTGGGAGGGAGTCGCGAAACGGTCGTCACGGCGAGGTCGGCGTAGCGATGGCACAAAAACTACAGTGTTGTCACTGGCAAACTGTTGGCTGTATCGAACCATGGGTCCCTCCCGGCCAACAGGGGTTTACACCAACACAGGCAGGTGCAACAAGCGCACGTCCTTTTGTCAGACTTCATGAGTCGTGTGTGTGTGGTTTGTCCTACGCACCGTTCGGTGGATGTTTTGACACACCAGCCGGGGTCACATAGGATGAAGGCATAACATAACGAGCTTGACGTCAATCAGACTTTGCCGCTGATTCCCTCTTTTCAAAGCAAGGGTCAAAATGAGAGGATTGAACGCTGGCGAAACAGCCTTTTCGTTCTCCTCACTTTCCGTCATCCAAGTCCCCCACCCCGCACCATACTTAGCGCTTGCATACCTTATCGAGCACCTTCCTTCTTGTATCATACGTTTTGAACGGGACAAAAGCACAAGGGCGGCACTATCAGCTGCTGTACACGCTCGGGAACAAAAACATCTTATGCACCAAGAGATGAGGACAACACTGCCCATCCTGAGCCGTACTTCGCGTGCCACAGCACCCAAGCTTCGCTCCGACCCACGCCTCAAAAGCCTCATACGATTCCCCAGCAACTCCATCTGTCTGTGGGTTTGCGTCGCATTACCATCCCAGCATGATCCCCTGACCCCGCAAACACGCACCTGAGAGAGCCTAACCCCCCCCCTGGCCGCACCCCCCTTCTCACAAAGGCGATCGAAATCCTGTAGCCTGGTCCTGAGCACGAACTCCGTGAGGGGCGCGTTGGGTGCGGCAAACGCGGTGCCAGATGTCGATGCTGAAGTTGATGTCGATGTCGATGTCGATGTAGGGATCATAACGCGAACGATGCGGCCTCTGTCCGTCTCTTCGCCTGTTATTGTAAATAGTTTCAATAGTGAGCAAGGGTCCGCCGATCAGATCAGGTCAGATCCGACCAAAAGGTACGATTTTGGCCGTAAGTGTTTAGTGAGAGGACGATTGCGCGTTCGACGCGCAGACACAATACAAAGACCAACCGCGACGACTCCAAGCATGTACTTTTAGAGCGATTCAGTACAACAAATGAATTGAGAGTCGGCGAAAAAAAGAACTCTTCCGGTACCAACAAGCGTGGTCGCTGTATGTGCAAGGCCGGTGACATCGCGTGACACAGATGGAGTTTGTCAGGTCGTGCTCTGAATAATGCCGCCTTATACAGGGACCATCAATGTGGTGAGGGCAACATACTATGGAAAGCACCCGAAACAACATCACACGAAAAAACATGAAGTTGGAGGGGGGAGGACGTCAAAGGGGGGCAGGCCACGACAGCTCTAGCAACGCGGAGCAATTTCGTTCCCGCGCCTCACTCTTCGAGCGAAGCTTCTGGTACTGGCACAGGGCATGCAGCAGCAGCCGGTGGAATGGAGACGGGCCTAGGGGCACCAGGAGCGTGGCGCCGGCTGCGGCCTCCGATGACTTTCCCGCTTCCTTCTTGACCTCTACTTTGGGGAGAGAGGCCAACGCCGAGCGTAGCGCCGATGGCATTCCTGTCAGTGTCTGCTGCGTCTGCGTGGGTCGAAACAAAACACGGATAGGGAGGAACGTGTAGCAGGGTGAAGAGCACGGTGAGAAAATAGCCTTGATATTGGGAACTCTCCACCAGGAGTTACAACGGCGAGCGCCGCCTCGCGGTGACAGATTGTATTGTGATGACGATTCCATCCGACTGGGTGAACAAACCGCAAATATCTCACTGTTGCGCAGCACTAGGTAGCTTGGAGCTTGGTAGCTGCTCATGACCACGGTCGTTCTATACAGGCCATCCTCCTTTCTTAAACCGGTATTTCATTTTAACCGCAACCCGGACAACACCGCTACAAATACCCCCCTTTCCTCCACCGTTGGAATCAAATCTTGCAACGTCGGGGATCTTGTGGGGACCGTCGTCCCAAAGCACACCTGAGTGAATTCTCCTAGCAACGTTTCCAGTCCCTTCACGAAGCCCACAAGAGCGGGGTTGCGCAGCGCCCGAACAACGATGTCCCTAAGACGACGCTCCACCAACAGAAACCTCTCTTCTGCATCTGGGATAGGCAGACGGGCAGGCAGGTTGGGCAAGGACGAGGAGGTAGCATGAGGCGAAAACCCTTAGTCGGGTGAAAATATTCAGGGCTGACAACGTGACGGTACGTTTTCGACGACGTCCGCGGTCACTGACCATCGTTGGAGGACATTGAGGTGCGACAAATAAAACCCAGTACATGCATGGGGAGAGAGAATAAATAATAAAGCTGTAGCGGGCACACCGCCGAAAGAGAACAAATGCAAAAATCGAAGGAGCAACGACAGAGAACAAACAAATCCCAAGACAGGAAAACAACCCACCTTCCCACTTTCCCCCCGCGAAATGCCTCGTTCCCGACCTGGGAGCACTACCCCCATTCTGCGGCGTCGGCTGCATGCCGTTCCGAAAGCTCTCTCGGACCTCCGCTGCCCTTGGGTCGGACACCAGGTCCCCCAGGCTGGAGCGCCACGCGTGCTTCACCTGCGAGTCGGGCAGAGGAAATCGGGCTGGCAAGGCGTCACTAACGTTGCCGACCACCGCTACAATCGTACGGCCACAGTCGGGAGCAAAATAACGGATACCACCCCAGTCTCCGCCAAATTGCTGTGTCAACCTGTCGCCGGAGAGGGGCTCGACAGATGGGAAGATCGGTCGAACGGGATGATGACGATCGGGGAGGTTCCGCCGCAATAAACAACGCGATTATCTGCCTGAAAAATCTCATGAAACAATGATACAGCGTGTGTGCGTGGGTGTTTTCGTTTTTCTTTCCTTTCTCGGGTTAGGGCTAGGGTTAGGGTTAGTTAACCAAAGGGGATGCATCTGCACATACCCCGCGGGGAGTGTAGCTGCACAAAAACAATCCTCTTCCTAAGAGGAATCCCGAGGATGTTCACCGTAGTGAAATAGCAAAACGTTTTTTTACGTGGAACCACCGGCCGTGATATTCCATGGGTAGGGACGGTGTGCTCCTTGCAATACGCGACCGCTGTCAATTCGCGAGGTCGTGGCTATTCTGCGAAGAAACCTCAACACGGTAAGTATTCAACAACCTTCTCATCTCGTGTACCGAGAAAAAAAACAGTCCTCCAGCACTGCGCACCGTGAGATGCTCGGCCTCTCCCTCTTCGTGGGCGTGGCGCCCCCGCAGAAATTTCTCCACCCCGAGAAGATTATCTGCGGTTGAGAATGCTGGTGGTGTTATCTTGAAGGGATCGCCGGTGGCAAGCAACCGGACCGGAGCTCCTCACTACAGCCGGACACCAGTTGTGATGCGTCGTGGTGCAAACTTTCGTTTCGTCATGGCCTTGTGCAATCATAAACTGTCTTTCTGAAAGCTACTGGTGCGATGCTCGCGTTGATGCCCGCTGCGGAGGCAACCAAAACGCTGAGGCATCTCATTGGCTCGTCTCACTGACAACCGGGGTTTGGGACAACCAAAGTGGTACATTCGCGCAACGACTTCCTGACTGCGTGCGCAGAGGTTGAGTCGTGGCACACAGCGCACGCATGGCATATGGAAAAACGTGACACCTCTCTCTCTTACCGTTTTCCCAGCGCCTTTGCTTCCTTCGGCCCGGTGGCTGCCGCCTTGATTCTCCCTCTCTCCTTACCACCGATGACCGCTGCACGGGGGCCGCGGTAGTGTGCAGGATGCTGGACGGCCGAAGCCTGTTTGCACGATGCCGCGAACAAAAACAATCGGTCGCTTCAGCGCATGTAGCATGGCACGACGTCAACCGACCAAGTGGGTCACCGACGGCCCTACGTCGATACACCAGGCAGGCTTCTGGTGAAAAGGGCCCACGACTTTTTTGTATGCAAAAGACGTCGGAAAGAGTGCAGGTAGATAGAAGCTCCAAAGAACAAAACGTCCAAATAATTTTGTTTGGACAAGAGATCACGAGGTGTCTGGGGTCGTCATCCGGGAGTTGGGTGCTTGGGGACCGCCTTCATGGGAAATTAAGTACAAAAAAAAACATAGAACAGGGAGGGGGGACGCAGAACCTAACCCTAACCCTGACAAAACTCCCCCGATTGCATTTTATATTCAACATGTCGATTTGAACAAAATAAACTGCCAAGGCTACTGGTGCTTGACCCTCGGTGCGCCTGCACCAAGATGCGTACTCTGCCACTGAATCTACAGCAGCAGCTCTGCTTGTTGTTGTATGTTGACCTGCATCCTTACTGATTCCAAATCTTGAACAGTGTTTGACGTTGCAGGAAATTCTGTCCGGTATCACTCGCAAAAAAAGTAGGATGAAGATATGCCTGCAGACTGCGGAGGTTCAAAAACCTTCAGATTCACTCGTTGCCAGCCCGGCGCAGTCTGTTGTTACTACAGCTGTGGGACCAATATAGACCTTTTAGGTCCTCCTGTTTCTCTACAACACCCGTAAGGAACGGCAGCTCCAACGTATGTGTCATTTTCATGATAATGTTAAGGATCGGCGGTCAACCGCATATTCTCGTTATTGTAGCACGCTTTCTCCTATGAGCATGGCCTCCCTCTTAAGTGGGCAAAACACCTTTAGCGTCGTCGATGAACAAGAGCAAACGTCTACTATGGCTCTTGCCGTCACTTCAAAAGGAAACAGACAGGGTTTGGCACGTATTCCGCAGACTTCCTCTGCGCATCCCAGCCAACTTTAAGTGTAAACAACCTTGGTTGTGGAAACGACGCCGTCGGAGAGAGGGCCGAGGGGGTGTGCTGTTGACTCAATAGTGGCAAGGGAGTGAAATTGAAGTGGATCATGAAAGGGCTCCCCTCCCAAAAATAGGGGTCCAACAAATAAAAAATAAAAAAATTCGCGCGAAGCGCGAAAAGAAGGGTCGGAGAGATACATCAGAGCAAGCGTAGAATGATGTGGATGGAGCCTACACCACCAAGTAGGTCACCAGTGCGGACGCTCACACCTCACTCGATACCAGCAGTCAGTCAGGGGATGAATGGAAATGCTGTTTAGCTCTCATCATCATCAGCTCAGCGGCAGCAATGCTGCTGCTGCTGCTGCTGCTGCTGCTGCTGCTTGCTGTTGCTGCCGCTTCTGCTGCTGTGCGGGTGCGCTCTTGCTTTCTTCGCTATCGCTACTAGCAAAGGGCAATGGGCTCCTTAAATTGGCCCGGACCCCTCCCACGACGTGTGCATTTGGCCGTCCTTGGCTTACAGCGCTGTGTACGTCTCACTTGTCTCTGTTTCTGGGGTGGGTCTGTTATGGAAGCAAAGGTCGGCCGGCAGACGAAGCGACCGCAGACAGAGATCTCACTCATGTGCACTCGCATGTTCCCTCGCTTACGCTGCTAGCACTAGGCCTTGGGGTCTAAAAACAGCTTCCGGCGCCAGCCATGATGTGTGCCTTTGGCCAGCCTTGGCCTACAGCAGTCTGTAGGCCTCGTTCTCTCTGTTGGGGGATGCGTCTGTGCGGGAAGCCCCAAAGATCGGTGGGTTGAAGGTGATGACGCACACCGACGGAAGATTGACTTGCGTCGTCACTCGCTTGTTGTGCTGCCGACAGCAGGCAACGGGCTGCAAGAGTCATACCCAACGCCTCTCACGATGTGTGCCTTTGGCTGCCCTTGGCCTACAGCAGTCCGTATACTGTTGTGCTGGTTGTGTCGTATGTGAGAATACCCTTGCTCCGTTATGAGCCAAGGTCCCTGAAGTGGTGAATAACCGTTCACCAGCGGAGGTAATTTCGCTCTTATTGCAATGTGGCAAGGAATGGCCAAGCGTGCCTGACGTTAGTCAGCCTTGCTAAGGTGAAAGGTGAGAGAGTGAGCCTTGGCGGGCTCCTTCATGCTCGGCTGGTCACAGCAGGCGGAGGTTCTTTCTTTGTTAACATCTGCAGACCTGTAGAACTGTGTTCGTAGGGTCTCCGATCTTCACTGGTTGTATGTGCGTCAGTACCGTTAGGAAGATACCTATATCCAGGTTTCCACATTAATCTCTTCGTCGACGCCAATGAGAATACCCTTGCTCCGTTATGAGCCAAGGTCCCTGAAGTGGTGAATAACCGTTCCCCAGCGGAGGTAATTTCGCTCTTATTGCAATGTGGCAAGGAATGGCCAAGCGTGCCTGACGTTAGTCAGCCTTGCTAAGGTGAAAGGTGAGAGAGTGAGCCTTGGCGGGCTCCTTCATGCTCGGCTGGTCACAGCAGGCGGAGGTTCTTTCTTTGTAAACATCTGCAGACCTGTAGAACTGTGTTCGTAGGGTCTCCGATCTTCACTGGTTGTATGTGCGTCAGTACCGTTAGGAAGATACCTATATCCAGGTTTCCACATATGTCCTCTGTGTATGTTGTCTACGTGATGTGTATGGTGCTGCTGTGCAAAAGGATTTCGGTGATTCTGCCGAGAGCGTCGTGTCCATCGCCCAATCATGTCTCTGTCTTACAAAATGTCTTACAAACTCGACGGGTGATTGGTGGGAGATGGGCATCTACCCGGCTCTTCCCCTCTGAAACATGGATACTTGTTGGAAGTTCTTCCATGTCTCACAAAAAAATTGCCCTGTTTATGGGTGCTCTGTCCGAAGGGGAACACACGCACCACCATGAGGCCATTAGGAACAGCTTGGTTCTTTGGGGAGGCAGTCAACGAGGAACACAAATACCATCGTGGAAAGCACAGCACTCACGGCACAGACGAGTGGAATAACAACAGCCGTCCAGCGCGCGAACGTGACGTACCACTGCTTGTGCACACACTGCAACACGAGCCCTGGGGAGAGATGATATGTCTTGAACTTTCAAGTGCAGTAGCTAGGAGCAGCATCATCCGCAGTCCCGAAGTCCCGAAGTGTGCATGGTACAGCAGTGTGCAGTGTACCGTACGGTTTTTCCGATGACGAATCAACTATTCCGAGAGACCAAGCAACACGCTATATTGTGTCGTAGGAATCACCTTTGCGGGGTGTGCGTGCGGTTGAGCCGCTGCGGGGTGTGGGCCCTCCCGGCGCCGGTGTCCGCTGAGAACACCACGGCTAGGCTGTCGTCCTCATCGTCATGCCCTGTACGACCATCACGATGGACACTTTCAACTGCTCCCCCATGAGACGGAGAACGCTGACGATCATCTCTTGTGTCGTAGTGACGTGCAATCAGGACGGGAGCTTCCCTTTCTCGGGGAGGCGACGGTCCAAAAGCAGGCGCATACATGGCCGGTATATTCCGCCCTGTTAAGTGCGTGGAGGTGCTGTCGGTGTGTGAGCACGGGTGCTCAAAGGGCAGGGAACAGGGGGTGTGTCGTCTCGCGTGACACTGCAACACTCCAACACTCGATTCGGGGGCATCGCAGATTGCAGCCTTTATCTCAATTCCGCCGCTTCCAGTATCGCGCCGCACTGGTTGGCTTCCCATGTGGTTAGATGAAGCCTAGCCTAACTTAGGTGTTGGGTGGTTCACGTAATCGTCTCTCTCTGTCTCTGCCCAGTGAGTTCATCCTGGTTCACTTGCCGAACGAAACCCATGATACTACAACTAACGCAAGCAAGATGCCTGCAGGCTCTTCGGGTGGGAAATCCATCGATGTCGGGGACGTTGTGGACACCGAGCTTGCCCAGCTCAGCGGCGGTTCTACTGGGCCAAGAATGCGGCAGCCGTGTGTTCTCGAGAGGGTTGAAAGGACAGCCTGATTGTGATGTCAAGACTCACGAGCTGGTAGCACCAGAACGCCCGACTCCGGCGAGGCTGGTCGTAACGCATAGCAGGTGATTCTACGCGCGAAAAGCTCGTCATGAGAACGTTCAGACGATGAAGGGATAGGCAACAATGGCAATCCGGCATTTGGTCCCAACTCCCCAACTCCCAACGATCTTGAACAAACACAGCAAGCTGGTTCCGCCGCCTGTGTGATGATCCCTCCTCCCTGCAACTACCTACAGGAGGATGTATCCAGGACTCCACGACATCTGGTGTTGATGTATTTTAGCTGTCTTTCTATCGCACTCTACATAAAATCGCTCTACGACGAGTCCAGCCCCGAACGCGCTTTCATCACGTTTCTTCTATTTTACACCATGATCATCTGTGGCATCGCGGCCCTCCGAACCCAGTGAATGTGCTCCTGCAAGGGCATACCCATGGTAAGCCATGTGATGGTAGTGCTGTACTTGTGCTTCAATCGCCTCGAACAATGGTGGGGTTTCTATGAGGTTGCTAGTTTAGTGATGCCGCACATGTGCACCACAGCGTGTGCGTTGATGCGCCACACTGCTGTGTGCTTGCCTCTACTATTGTTAGTTCACTTTCGCACCCTGTACGCGATTGCTTTCACGTGATTCCCAGTTACATGGACGGGCTGATACCTCTTTTGGACCGCTTCATCGCGGACCCCGATGCCGTGAACAGCGTCTCGTCCGTCATTCCTGGAAGGATTTACGTCGTCAAGGGTGAGCGTTCTACGTTGGGGCTATCTACATCTATCTTGAGAACTTAAGATCTTAAGCGCTGTGATCAAGAACGAAAACATTTGACCCATCGTTTTGGCTGGTTGTTTCGTCGAGCCAATCGGTAGTCCACGCTTCAGATGCACCTTCTCGATGTTTTTACGCTACCGCTGGTTGTCTATACATACTTGTGTACGTGGATGGGGCTGTTGATGCCTCAATGCGGCCTCATCTCCCGAGCTCAAGAACTCCGATACGGGTTCACACAGCGAGGGCCCCTGTCCGCGCCGTATGGCTTGAAATTCAGCGTTTTATGTTTCTCGAAGGAGGGCTGGCCTCAAAGGAAGCAGAGCCCGTCTGAAACCATGCGGGGAAGGGTGGTGTGAGAAGGAATTGCTTCGGGTCAAATGTCTCCATCACGCACGCTCAATGAGCAAGTCGCACACTTCACTTTGTGTCCACCATGCAAACGCTCGTGAGCCGTCTGCGTTGTCATTGCGATACGAATGTCGCTCTTAGCTCATCGGTCCCTATCTCGCCCCGACGCCCTTTGCCGGGTTCCGCCAGGGAGGTCGGAACTTTTCAAGATGACGGTTCGAGATACAACAAACGGCTTCAAGGCGCTTGCTCGAAAAGGAACTTTAGGACAGGAGGTGTTCATCAGCACAACCAAAATGGACCTAGGCGACGTAAAGGTGAGGGGGGCGCCGGAGGCATGAAGGAACCTAACCACACCACATGGCTCGAGTAGTACCCTCACCGCGGACATGGGATCGCCCCGGCCCCTGCCCCCGCCCCCGATGCAATTACTGTCTCCCCTTCCACCACCTGTGGCTCAATGACGAGACCGCCGTACATGGCGATAAGGCTGTGGACACTCACGTGGTTGGTGTACGACGACACACATACAGGGGGGGGGGGGGGGG
>CACKRE030005059.1:126900-137692 GCA_902602495.3 Ectocarpus sp. CCAP 1310/34 | reverse complement strand
GGGGGGGGGGGGGGGGGGGGGGGGGGGGGGGGGGGGGGGGGGGGGGGGGGGGGGGGGGGGGGGGGGGGGGGGGGGGGAGGTCACTTCAACAGGGGGAATGTGGGGAATACGGTGTCCCGTCGAAGTGCACGATAATCCACGCAGCACGCGATAAAGTTCAAGGAATTTTGAGGCATCATCTAGTCCCACCCCCTCTAGCCACGACGCTTGATGTCCAAGGCAAAAAATACGTCCAACTCTTGATGTGCCGGGACAGCGGTTCTAGAGTTCATTACAGGCGAAGCCCGCGTGTGTAGTGCACGGAATCCGCAATGGAGTCCTGGAGCAGCAACAGAAGCAGCAGCAGTGGCGGTCGGAGGCATCAAGGTCCAAGCAGCATCGGCAACACGAGCAGAATCTTGATTCTCCCCAACAGGATCATCTTCTTCGGAATGGCGGAGCAAACGTCTGCTTGCCATCCCGAACAAGATGATTCTGTTGAGCAGAATCAACATTTTGCAGGGCTGCCAGGGTTTCATCCACGCCGATGCCTCCAACTGCAGCTCTTGCTGACACTCAAGAGGGCCGCACGCTTTCACAATGCTGTACTGGTCCCAATGAAGGAAAGGAACACCAGAGCAGGGGTGTCGTTACGCGGCAGCAAATAATCAACTGGGTCTTTCATCGAATTACTTTATCACATGTTCGATGATGATGTCGCACGATCAATGTTGGTGCTTTCAGTACAAACAACAGAAAGATGCAGGCAACAAGATACATGTAGCGAAGCAGATGCAGATATCCCAAGGCATCATCATTATCACGTTACTTGAAGTGGTCTGGTGAGAGGATGGGCGTGCAGACGATTCAGAAACGCGCACACATCCTTGGGTGTGGGCACTCCCTCAACGTATGGCTTCACAGAACCGTTCCAAAAGTAATCGTAGACCGGACTGCCCTTGATATGCCCTCCTCACGGGAGACTGACACTAGCGGTGAGCACGGGACACAGGCGAATGTGCTGCTACTGAAGTAGAAGTATGACATTGCCTTCGAGAACAGAGGGAAAGGGCGCTCAGAATGAGTAGGAGGTTCTTATTTTATAATCATGTGATGATCATAACAAACAGAAGCTTCTTCACGGCACCCTCTTCCTCTCCCCTTTCTCCGCACGAACCAAATCCAAAACAAACGGCATTTCCAACAAATGATCAAACCACGGTAGGGCTACTATTCTGGAAACCAAACAAGTAACACAGCGACAATGGTATCACCAACAAAAAATTGCAGGAGTGCAACCCCAACAACGTGTTTGGCAAATAAACGCGGCATAACATTGGAGCAAGACGAACAACTCAATTGCAACGGTAGTGTGAGTAGTCATCGTAATGGGGACTACAATATCAATCTTCTTTGGCGAAACGCGTTTTCCTTTCTCTCTTCCCGTGTTCTTACCTTGAGTGCCTCGAGCTGCTGGAGCACGTGGCGGATGATGCCCGTTGCCGCCGGCTTGTGCGTGTTGGTCATGGTCCCCCGGCGTGCCTTGGTCCCGAACGCCTTGCTCAGGCCGCCGACACCGCGCCCGGGGCGAAGGTACACCTTGCGCGCCACCGCAGCTGCAACGACGGATGGGGGAACAAAAGCAAAGAAAAAAACAGCAGGGGTGGGGAAAAGAAAGGCAAAGCACGGGCGAGCGGTGGCGAATTGGATCAGTGGCCTTCGCAGATTTTCGTCATGAAGTAGACATGTTGGATAAAGCGAGCAATGGGGAAAGTTGGGTTAGGGTTTCAGGGTTGGGTCTGCGTACCCCCTCGGGCTTCTATTTCCTCGTGGTCCAAGTTGACACAACTAGAAGAGGTGTGGTTGACCCTACGATGCAAGCTTTATTTTATGGTGCGAACGTCCGGTGCGGAAATCGCTGCCGGTTCGACTTCTTTCGTTTCGATGATTAAGCAAGAACCAACTTTTACGGATAGATGGGAGGGAGCGAGAAACGATTTGTTGAGTGTACAGCGCAAAGGTGGTGCCGGCAAGCAGAAACAGTTGGAATCACCCGGCAGTTACGTGCTCCTCAAGCCCTTTTGCGAAGCAGGCAGGATAAAGTCCAAAGCAAACCAACACCGGTCCATAGATCGTGTGTAGCCAGCCCACCATTGTGTTCTAGGAAATGTGAGAGGAAAAAACATGTCGTCGTTTCATCATACAGCAGTAGCTGGCTTTGGATCCAACCCGACCATGACACGGCATTCAATGCGCCGATCGCTGCATCGCTGCTGTTCGGACAGCATACAATACGCGATCAATAATATCTCAGTACGACGTCATTATGCCAAGTAGGGCTGGTTCCCTTAGAGATAGCGAGGGGACGGGGGAAACGAACATATACTGAGAGGTATTTGGCACGACAAGGAAAGAAGACACGTGCCGTGCGTTCGTGTGCAGACGTTAGCGACGGAAAGTTGACACACCGCGGCGTGGCATGACCTCGCCTTGAGCAAGAGAAAAAGAGTATTTTCATTATTCAGTGGCCCTTGATGTCGCCAAAACGCAACAGCAATGCAACACCAATGTACTTGTCCCATCATGCAGCAAGAGGTACCGCCATTACTCTTCTCAATGTCGAATTGGCAAGAGAGTGGGGTTCTCAGCCCGAAGGTTTTCTCACATCTCGGACCAACGACCTACCCACCCCAAGGTTACATATTACGCAACATTCGGCGCGCCCGGACCGATTTCCAAAGCTCGATCATTCCACACTAGAAAGCGCAACGGCGCCGAACATAGAGGCGTAGGAGTCATCTATTTGAGAGGGTTCCGAAACGGTTTCGTTAGATTTGTAGCATACATCCGCTCGGTGGTGGAGGAATCGAGCAATCAAGACTGGAGAGGGGGTGTGGTGTCCTACGTCACACCATCCAAAGTACCTACGCTGTCGTGTTGGTGCGGTACACCGCTGTCAACACGAATGCACGGCTACACGACACCAACTGATTCCCGGGTGAAAATGAACGCTACCCACGCGATCAACACCGCACAGAGCATTACTCCAATCGCACCCCCCCCCATCCGCCCCTCACACTCTCCACGCTGCTCGCTCTCCTGCCTCACCGGCGCGGATGTAGTACCAGTCCTGGTCGTAGGGGCACATCTCCTTGTGGGGAGCGGTCTTGACCAAGTCGCACCACGAGGGGAGCTCGACACGGCCGGTGTTCTTCAGGTGCTCGGCGTACGCCTTGATGAAGTCAGCCGCGGCGACATCGCGCACGGTGATTCCTCGAGGCTCGTAGTCCGCCATGGTGTGCCTGCTGTGTGCCAAGAGGGGGAAGATCAAGTGGGCTGAAAAAGACTTGGGTTTTGGGCAGGGTGTTGGTGTGAGGAGCGACGCAACCGCACCAACATGCGCTCCGGGCTTGCTGCAGCACCCGCGGTTCTATAGCGGCCCAAAGAGAGAATGAGAGAGCAGGCAGATTGCGTCCCGAGAAGGATACCGACACAATCAGAGCTGCTTTCCCGAGCCAACCCGATGACGGGCGGTGCCAGGCGCCATTCACACAAGCTCTCACTTGTCGGCGCAAGGGCTAGAGGCGTTGGCTGGTTATCCGCAGACTAACAGCTTCTGCTGCGAACAACCGCGAAATGCCCGAGCAATGAACACCTACGTCTCCGCATGGAGTCTGCATCCACCCAAGCTCGGTACCGTTCCAATATCTAATATGCCCTGCTTCCCTCACCTAGCTGATCCAGACTCTGAGCTCGAGCAACCACGAATTCACGACTCGGGGGATTTCTGCGACACAAGAGTTGGAGGCGTCGTCGATTTACATGAAACCGTCGCCAATATTTTTCTTTTTCGCAGCAGAATCGACCCCTCGACGACAATAAGCAGTATGCACTTGCGGTGCGCGTTGGCACGTTTTTCTCGATCCATATTGCTGCACTCTCGCAAGGAATGGATCGCGAGATAGAAGTGTGGCGGTTTCTCACAGCAGCAGCGGCTGCCGCGGGAGCTCTTGAAGGCACTTCTCACCGCACGTTGATGCCATGGTCACGTGCTGGCTTTGTGGCTACCGAGGCCCCGACGAGTGCATCGAGTGCGCGGTGTGCGGCCAGCCACACCACAGGACGAGGGATAGAGAACAGGGAAGGAGCGCGGCAGGATCACGGCTGGGGCGGACTAATGGCGGTTTGTGGTACGAAAATCCTCCACAGAAGCCACGTATCGGGGCGCAAGCCATGTCACGGTGCAAGAGCATTCCTGGGGGGGACAGATCAACCCATCTCAATCCAGATCTACGATACCTCCTGAACATGATCCCCGAGCAACAGAACAGGAGGAGGAGGGCAGAGGACATGGTGCGAGCCACGGGTGCGTGCTTGACCCCTGTACGGGTAGATGGCGATGGATGCGACCCCGATGTGGTGTACATTCGACCGCGCGTTGATCCTACCATGCGAGTCCTAAAGGTGCGAATCCCATCTCTGCTGCAACAGCAGATGGCGCATGCACTTCTGCACTCTCTACACGTAAAACCTTGGCGTTGCGGCATGCGCAAGGCGCTCCTAAACTGCAGATGGCCTGGACCCATATTCTTGCAATGAGTGTACAGCAAACGCGGGTCTTCTAGCGCCCCACTCTGTATGATTGTACGGTCTCACCACGTGCTGCTACTGGTGATCGTTGTCGGGTGCATGACCAGCGACCCCAACGTAAGAAACGTAGCACACAGCTCTACCAAACAAGCACGGCGCCATTGTTCTGCGCGGTTTGAATCCAGGGACGATACAAGACGCAGCCTCGGATAACTAAATCGACTTCAATGAGCGCCTTGCATCGTTTGGCGGACCCGCTGATGGGCTACGACTCTGTTGAAGCTCTCGCGCCCAAAGAACGTACGTTGCGACGGGAGTCTGTCGAACGGGTGAGCCAAGATTCTATGATATGCAACGAATGTTGCTTCTGGTGCGATGCTTCTGAAGAGCTTAAACTTCACTGTGGCCTCGACAACAGCATCTTAGAGTTCGAGATCCTTGATCGTACCATTCACTATTCTTCATAGGTGGCCAAGGCTGTCCACGACAAACCTATCGAACGCTTCGAAACGCTGAGCCTAGAAACGTTTCCTGACAACAGTGACGACCTATGTGAAGAACGCGCTTCTTGACGAATATTTGGTGCACGTAGTGCGTGCTTGTCGGTCAGTCATCACTGAAACCTGTTTACCACCTTCATCGGGAGATATTCAACGCGTTTGAAAGTATGATGTAGCCGGAGTACAGGAAACGATTTACTTGTACATCTCTCGCACACGCAATGTCTGCCGTTGAACCCAGCGACTGGGCCAAGCCCTTGCCAGCGGAAACCCCGGCGGCCAGGGACGGCTACTCAACACGACAAGGTTTGTGATCTTTCTACACCAGTACCAGAAAATGATGGTCCGGACAAAGTTGGGAAGTGCTGTACCGTTCGTTCGTCCACACTCGACGACTTGAAGAGCACGGGTTGCCTTTCCTGCCCTTCAAAGAGTAGAAACTCTCACTGACGCACGAAAGAAAGCCGAGAAGTAAGACGTTACGCTTGAAAGCAAACTACTATGCTGTACGTTCTCGTGTAACGTGTGATCTGTGGTTGCGTTTCCCGTTGCGTTTTACCTCACGACAGGCCATCACCATCACGACCGAACAACACGATTCTCGGAAGATGTTCTTCCGGTTGCAGCGTCCCGCACCAGACGCCCATGGCAACCTCTGTGAATGCGGTCGGCCTCCCAGATCGACGACAAAGATCGATAGGATCAACAACAGTTCAACAACGACGAGGTTATCGACCCGGCAGTCGTTGGGAGCATTCCAAAACGCAATAAATTTCGGCATCGCCCTTGCTTCGGTTGCGGGCAAGCGGGGGGCGGCGGGCGAAGCCAACTCTCAGGCGGAAAAGGGTAGCTACGATGCGGAGCGTTAACGGCTGGGTAAAGGAGGCCGACCCTGCTTCCATGAGACGGCAGAACCCCCTAGATCGACGATTTATAGCCCTGAGGGAAAAGAGGAACCGTAAACATAAGGGTAAAAGGAAGGACAGCCGCCCCCTCGCCCACTCCAGTGGCGCCACCGCGCGAGATTCCCGTGCCTTCGACGGGAGCACGTTCTTGACGGAGGTTGAAACTGACGTGGTGAGTGTTTCTGTTGGGGGTACCAGAACGAGTTCAGGCGATCACCGTAACGGCGGCTGGGTGAGAGATTCTCAAGAACAAAGGCGACGGAAAGGCGGAGAAGCGAACCCAGCGCGACAGTATCCAGGGGGTCGGCGGAGAGTATCGGTTTCCGGGATGGTGCGGAAACCACAGACTCGTGGGCAGTTGGGCCGAGCGGGCAGGGGAGCCTCGTCGATAAACACCACCAGACGAAGATCAACAGAGTCAGACCCCGCGACAACGAGCACGGGTCGGTCCGATGTAGCACGGAGAAAGGGCGGGAGGACCAAGTCGGTTGGTGCTCTAGATCGCTTTCAAACAGAAAAATTGAACAGAGACCACTTGCGTGCAAGCGCTCTAGGACGCGGAGGTGGAGACCCAAAATGGCGGCAACCACCACCTCACCATTCCGAAAATCTGGACATGGAGCGGGTTGCAGCAGCAGATGGGGCTTTTCAGTGGGCCCCCGGCAATCCCGGGGAAGCCTGGACTTTGTCGCCGTCGTCGAGAGTAGACATCAGTCATGTCCCGCAGGCAAGCACTCATCGTGTATCGTCCTCTGGTGAACTCTGCCACAAAAGACGCCCGCCATCTTGAAGGGGTGCACGCATCAGCACCACAACAACTTCCTAAGGGCGGTGTTAGAAACAGATGATACCCGCTCCCACCGCTGATCACGGTCGAATTAGCCTGATTCCTGATATTCCCCTCTGCTACTATCCTCCCCGTGCGCTTTCCTTCAAATCTTTAACTCTCACGACAGACGACAGCGGAGCTTAAGTTAGCGGCCTCAACAGGAGACGACACCAGTGCGCACGGGACTAGCTCCACGCTGGCGCCTGCATGGGGTGTTCCGGGCTCGCATTCTGTGGGCCCCCTTCGCGAGGACACAGAGGCCCGCTCGTAAGTCAACTTGGCGTTTGTCAGAGGGCGCAAGGTGCACCTCCTGGTCTTGAGAGTTTTAAGCCACTAGTCAGTATACCTCACAGAGGGTCAGATATATTTTTCAAGAACGATATTGTAAGTTTTAACCGATCTTGGGACAAGTGCGTTGCGGGAAAAGTTGCTGCTATTCGACAGCAAGATAGAACGCGAAGTTTGTACAGCATGGGCAGAAAAGGCACAGGTAGTTTTCGCGAAATCAAGGCAGACATATGTACTGCACTTCTCGGTTCTGTTCTTTCTGAAAAACTCTACGTCTAGCACTTGTTCGCGCACACACGTATCTCGGTCGGGTCCAATGACAAATCACCTTATCAATGGACGGTTCCCGTGAACGGTGGCGACACGGCCCGACGAACGGCCGGACCAACACCACACTCACAATCAAGACACCTTTGTCGAAACAACCGAACCAACCACCCACACCCGGGCTATGACGCCCCCACTTTCCGTCGATTGTCAAACAGCGGGTGGAAGGAGAACGAGGCTGGCACATCTAGCCGCCCGTGCAGCGAATGGCAGCTGTTGCGGCGTAACGAGAAATCCAGTTCTCGGTCGGCGAAAATGCTCCTCTCCTTCGAAAACAAGGTTGGCTCCCCGCTCCATTGGCGTCAGCAACACCAGCCCACGTCGGTCGCCTCCAACGACGAGCCAGCGGCGCAGCTGCTGCTGTCGGAGAATAGTGGGCCTGGTGATCGGTGGCGCCCTCCCGACCGGTCATTCCAACGACGAAGCGACACCAAGGAGCCCCATCCTTCAGAGTCACGCTTGGCGCTGATGCACCACCGGCCGTCTTCTAAGAGCTGCGCCCACCGACGGAGCCTCCCTTCCCTCCTGAGCGATACCACGGAACCCCCCTCCTCGCGGGCAGGGACGCCGTCCACGTCGACGCTCACTCGGGGGTCGCCGGCCGCGGCGGCGGGGGGCGGGCGCGCGATTCCAAGGAAGCGGGGGAGGCGACGAGCATCCCTAGACAAACCCATCGGCCTGATGCAACAGCTCGACAAGAACTATGCTGTAACGGTCGGGGACACCTGGGGCGGTGGGCTGTCGCGCCGCGGCGCCGAGAAGCGCCGAGATGAGGACGATGGAAGCGTCGAAGGGGTGTCGGCGGAGACCGAAGCGACGGGCAGACGGGGCACGTTGTCCGTTGTAGGGTGTGTTGGGGTTGGGGGTGACGGGGCGACGCTAACAGCGGCAGCTCGTCCAGGCAGTAGGGTCCAGGGAAACACCTCGAGCGGGAGGTTGTTGTCGAATGCTATTCCCAAGCCGTTGCTGTACGTTGGAAGCGGCGGCGGGTTTAGATTAAGGTCGTGACAAATGCGCAAGGTAGCGCACGTGTGAGCACCAGGCGTGGGGAGTTCAACATTTCAATCAATACGTATCCAGCTGGTGGCTTTTGTGTCTTTGCGTGTCTGTGCATATCCGCCGCAAGCTTTCGTTACGGCGATGGTCAACATCTGTGAACATGTCTTGAAATATGGCCAGCCCAGACTTGCCTTCGTGAAAAACGAAAACACATCGTTTGACGGGACTCTGCCTCAAGCCAGATGGGACCGTTCCAAGGTCTTATGAGCGGCCGGAGGCTCGGGCTCGCGGATCCATTTAAGAAAATATCAAAAAAAGAAAAAGCGTAAGCTGTTTCAAACGGTAAATTTAAGCTAAATCCTCAACCATCGGCACCTTGGATATGGGCTTGTGCGCCAAGAGCGAAATTCTCCGACTCCGTGGAGTACTCTCAACACTCGCATTAGACGTGTGTACGGTACTGCGATGAAAAATAAAACGTTAGTCGTGCTCAAAACAACCTGTTTGTACCCTCCGTCCGGACTATTTTCGCTTCCTGGACTAAACGCAATAGAAACATTTTATCATGATAGCGAGGCTTAGTTTCTGTTCAAAAGTCGTGGTGATCTCGAAAACCTCCAACATAGCAACAGAAACACACAGCATGATACGATGAAGGACCTCTTTCCTAGCCAAAGGAGGTAACGCGAGAAAACCAGCATCGTCTCGTTGCATGTACGGTACAACCAACGGGACTCCGACCCCATGTTTTCAAGGTTATGAAGTCGAGATTCGACGGTCCAATACGACATAGCCTAACCCTATCACACTATCACATATGAAAGTCATTGGGTTTCACCTCTATATAGTCGATGGCCTATTATAGTTGTCCAACACCTTCAGCATGAGACACGAGAGGAGGGGTGCAGATGTCTTTCGATTTCCACTGAATGCATCATGTATCGCGAGACCATTGTACTCGTTTCGTTCTGATCCCTCGCCCAGTTTCAACTCCTACTTGATTTCGTTGTGAAGGACGCCGCAAACACGTACCAGGTAGTCTAGGTTCAAGATATAAGTGACGTTGGGAGGTCCGACTGACCCATCTTTGTCGTTTTTGCCACGACGTGTGCGCCTCACCAAACAAGGGCCCCACCTGGGAATGCGAAACGTATCGACAAGCAATCAAGCGTCCATCATTTCCCGGGTGGGTTTTTGTTGTTGTTGTTGTTGTTGTTGTTGTTGTTGTTGTCGTCGTCGTTGTTGTTGTTGTTGTTGTCGTTGTTGTCATTGTCATTGTTGTTGTTATTGTTGTTGTTGTTGCTGCAGTACTGAAGGATTGCGGTAAGAACCACGTGCAACCCACTCCTGTTCCTGAACATGCTGAATAGGGTACATGCAAGGAACCTGTTCAAACCTGAGGGATGTTTTCGGGGATGACTCGCCTGTTTGGAATGAGCACGACAAGAATCTCCAAGTGTTTGGGGGCCAACCAATTTTGCGGAACAGGCTTGCCCTCGAACTCTTACTTTGTTCGAACTGTGAGGGTCACGACGGCCGATACGCTGTGGTTGCTCAGATATGTTGCATCAGGCAGCGATAGGAATACTCCATTGAGCACGATCCAACCGAAAGCCTGTGCAAGTAGCGCTTAAACACCAGAAGCATCCCGACCGTGTAGTCGCTCTCCAAGGCAGCGTAAACGCTCGAGACTCACCCGGTAGGTACACACAGGATGAAGAATACCAAGCTTTCAGTCCGATCGTTCAACAAAGAGTTCTTTTACTGAAGCTGCTAATCAAAGTGACTGAGTCCGGTCTAGCTCGTGGCTTGCACCACGAGCACAGTAACGGCATCCGACAATATGGACAAGCAACGACAAAGGAAAAAGCACTATCCTGAGAAGGTTTAGCTTGTACCGCTGTGTGCTTGTTGTGGTTTCCCAGGGAACTATCCGACTGATAATTCATAGAGCACAAGGCCGCTTGCTTTGCGGCTATTGATATGGGTTAACGCATTCAAGAGAAGGCGGATTGAATGCACTCAAGATAACCCAGCTTATTCTACAGTTTCCCCTCCACAACATCAATCTACCTGAATATCCTCCCCCCCAGTGTTTGCCATCGGGATTGGGTTTTCGTCGCTTGGCAACGANTCATGTTGTGCGGGGTGGAGAACCCTCGCTCCGCGCAAGGGGGATGATCGCACCACGTTGTGCTAAAATGGTCAAGCACCCTCGAGGCAGTTACACAGTGCTTAACACCCCTACCCGATAAACAACGAGTGCCACATGAATATGGGAAAAAAAAGAGCGATGAACGCTCTGGAAGTGAAAGCACCAGAAAATAAATAAATTCATACGCAGCTGTCATCCGTACGCAAGGAAGTAAGCACAA
>CACKRE030005059.1:112672-125306 GCA_902602495.3 Ectocarpus sp. CCAP 1310/34 | reverse complement strand
GGACGAAAGACACCTAACCTATGCCGTCGCTCGAATACTCATCTTTCAGCAGAGTCGGTCAGCGTGCTCGTTCATTTCGCGGACCCCCTGCACGAGCTCCGCTGGCGCCCGCATGTCCATCTCTGTCATCGGGGCCTCCCCTCCGGACTTGATCTTGTGGGCGACGAGCATGGACAGGCTTGGCGGTGTGCTTCGCACCTGGAACCTCCAGACGTCTGAGTACCGGACGTCCCCGTTTGCGCCACTGAACACGTACAACGCCCCCTGAAAAAACGCCGCCGAGTGGAACGCCCGGGCCGGCGGCGCCCCTACCAGATCGGTCGCACCGCCCGCCACGGGGGCCTGTGTGGGTTCCTCGGCCATCCGGACCCACGTCGCCGTGGGGCAGTGGAAACCGAAGAAGTCTTGCAGGCGGCTGAGCTCGCTGGTGAATCCCCCCCAGAGGTAGATGGTGTCGGTCTCCGCGTCGAAGCTGCAGCTATGCGCCACGCGTGCCTTCGGCAGCTCCCCCTTCATGGTCGTTTCTTCCCAGATCAGGGACCGGAGGTCCAGGCAATAGAGGTCGATGCCGCTCTGCTCCGGCTTGAAGCAACCCCCGCCGATGACGTACATCTTGTGACCCACAACCACGGCCTGGTGCTTGTATCTCGGGGAAGGCATGCGCCCGGATGTCACCAGCCGCTTCCACTTGTTTGTTCGCACGTTGTACTCGAAGAGGTCGTTCGTGTAGTGCAGCCCCGTCGACCCGCCGAACAGGAGGAGCTTGTCCCCGTACGTGCACACGCTCTGGCCGTAGAACTTGCACGGGGTCTCCTCCGAGTCCGTCAGGATTTGGGTCCAGGTTCGGTTCGGAACGTTGTACTCCACCACATCCGCCCTTAAGCTGTCCATCTCGACCCCCGTCCCTCCGGCGACGATGAGGGTCCCCGGGGCAGGACCGGCGCACATGCCGAAGGATGCTCGAGGCAGGGGCGCGTCTCCCTTGACGGTGACCTTGCTCCACCGGTGGAGTTCTAGGTTAAACACGTACACGTCGTTCAGACATGTGATTTGATCCTGTGTACCGCAATGGGGCGACGAAAATATGTTCACGGCGGAACCGAGGTGTTTGACATTTACGATGAGCAGGAGGAGGCACATATCCAATGTTTTGTGTGCCTGGCATGGCGGTAGTCAAGTTATTATCGGTATGTTGCATACTGAACTGGTTTGCAACTATGGTAAGAAGTGCTCCGGTAGAGAGACACAAATTTCCACGAAAAACAAGAAATAAGGGTGAAGAAACGCAGCCCAGCTACATCAGACTTTACCACTCAACAACCTGTGATCAACGATGGTGACGAAAATAGAAAGTGAGCTCAGACCCAATAGTCATTAGGCCACCTTGTTTTCTTTGGCACGGCGTCGAAGTTCCTGCCGATAGCACACAAGGCATTTTACGTTGTGCGTGCAATCTTGCCTCTCGCCTCACTATTCAACATGAAAGTCACAGCTTCGGTGTCGACCTCAAGTATCGTCAAAGAGAGCGACGTCGTGTATGTAATTGCTGCTCTCCAATCATTTGGGCGCGACTTAAACGGGAACATTGTATTCACTCAGTCGCCGTCGAACAGATCAATCAACACTCCGTGTTTGATGATGGATTAACCTGGGTTCACCACGCAAGGACCTATACGCAGTAGTCAACGTTTGCTTGTTGCCTAGACTACGGATTCAGCCCGCGCATGGAATAAGACCGGGGCCGTGTAGACTATGTTGTTGTTGTTGTTGTTGTTTCTCACATTAGCTCTAAAAAAGAAAGATTGGGAGCCCGTGGTCTCAAAACCCGGCATACACGACCCCACGAAGAAACAGAAAAAAATAGGGTACAAAAACCATGTGTGTGTATACTGCTGTAGGCCGAAAAGTTGCTCCGACAAAAAAAGTGGCGTAAAAAATTCAAGAGTCGCAGGAACAGTCCTTCTACGAGATGGTACACGAGGTTTTCTACTCATTTCTAGAACATCGACGATCAGCAACCATGCTGATACTTGAACCAATGCGTATGGAATAAGAGCACATGACCGACACGATACTCCTCCTCTCGAGGACGAATTTCTCTGCCCTTGCTTTGGCACTCGCCCGAACGAAGCACCCACGCACAGTTCAGCACGCGCTGCTACGAGAAAGTCAGCATGTGAAGGGTTTCTGGCAAAGTACCGTATCACGAGCTTCACGACCCACGAGCTTCAATAAATAGAACCTTGAACTGGCCCGCCTACACCCACACGATTTGCTCGACCTGTGCTGGCGGTCGTCAACCACGGCAGCCATGCCTACAGCAGTAGTAGGAAGGAGAAGCTACAGTGCACGGAAGTTTACATGTAACTCTCGTGCGTGGTGAAGAAAGTCGCGAACAAAGTACGTGTTGTAGTGCGTGCACAAGCTGAAGTTCACATCCTGGTTCGTTTCGCTTCCGCCGACGTCCCGCGTCCAGACGTACACTATTGTTGCGCTGCCCCGACGAACCATCCCACGCTACATGCAAGGACGAGTAGATGTCGGGAGCTGCGATGCTGGTACGGCGGACGCCGCCTCACGCGAGCATCCTTGAACCTCGTTGCTACGCTTACGACCGACAACACACACATACGGCCTCGGGATTATGCCGACATCAGTTATCACCGCACCAAGCAAAGGGCAGTGCGTGATCAGTTGCCAGGAGGCCGGGATGCAGACCGGTGTGCCTCGCAACAAAAAATATTGATGGGACAGAGAGTATGAGCCGTATCTCACCTGCTCGCCACCGCAACCCCCGAACAGGTACGCTTTGTTCCCGATGACCACGACGTCGTGCCCCGACCGGGGCGATGGTGAGTCCCCGCTAGTGTTCAACTTCGTCCACTGGTTGTGACAATATCTGTACCCAGCAGCTTTGCGGGCGGAAACATCCTCAGTCACCTGCTGCATGCTACTCCTCATGCAGTGCACTGCGGAGTACTTTGCCCCCATGCTTCAGGAACACACCGCCCGCAAACCGCCTGCAGCGATGGGAGGGCTAGGCCTCGAGGCTGTTGTTCAAGATTGACTGGTGTCAACGGGTCGTGCAACATCAGTTCAGCTTGTGGGCTGCAAAAACATAAGGAGAACCTCTTGTGAGTCAAACCGTTACGAGCACGTGAAAGCACGAGCAGGTAGAAGATACTCGGCTGTTCGGGCTGGAGCGTGACTCGTCGGCACAACCAGATCGGCATAATCGGTGCCGGTTCAGCAAAAAGGGGTGCCACCGTGCCACCGTGGTCTTTCCTCGCCACATTGCACTTTCCACGGAACCCCCAAGCCGCCGCAGCAGCAAGCAAGCCAGCCAGCTCAGAGGTGTTACTGTTCTCGGGCGGTGTCCCACCTCCTCGGAACCTCAGCAGCCGAGATGGACCACCAATAGATCGACTGGGACTCGCTGTGGTTGCTAGCTTCGCTGGCCCCCAGTCATACCACAGCACGATCACACTGCAGTGTGCTTGAAAAAAGAGCGGCATGACATCCTCGTCTTCCCCGTTGGAGGACCGACGAAAGCGGGGACGCCAAGACCTTGGCGCAGGCAAGACCGAAGACCTCTCGAGTTTACCCTCCACGGAACCAACCCGCGAAGCGAGGATCGCCTGGAACGACGATTTCCCGCGAAACTTCCTTGTGTGTGAGAAAATAGGGGAAGGTTCTTTCGGGACGGTTTGGACTGCTCGCCGCCTCGAGGAAGATGGCAAGCAACGCGGGCCTCACGACGGAGAGTCAAGGGGAGAAGAGGAGAGGGACCAGAAGCTTGTTGCGCTGAAGAGAATCAATCCGACGTGCTCGCCTTCGAGGATCTTAAACGAATTCAACCAGATGCGGAGGCTAGGGGGAGGTGAGGCCTGTTGCCGCAGGGTGAAATGCGTAAAGATTCTTGAAATTTGAATTTGAAACACTTGAAATTGTATTGGACACGTGTGGAGTGTAGCACGTGGAATGCCCCCTTCCCCTCTGGCAGGTATGTACGTATGTGTATGCATTGTTGTGTGACTATGTACTGCTGCTGTAGTTTCCGCCCGTGCGAAAGCTACCGTCAGTATATGGACTGTAGTTTTCAGTCATGAACCAGGAATACAAGATGTAGATCACACCATGCTATCTTTCCGTTGCGGGCAATGCGTAGCCCTCAAGCACACTCAAAAATAAAGTGCATCCTCGCGCAGGCCCTGCTGCCTCATGTTCCGCCGTGCGCCCCCACCCTCCCGTGGTGTAATACCATATGCCCAATCGGCTTGAAATGGCCACAGGTGGCCACAACGTGATCGAAGTGCAAGGAGTCGTTCGAACCCCCGGCGGCGTGTTCGCCCTGGTGATGCCCTTCTTCGAACACGACGACTTCCGGCAGGTGATGAAGACGCTCACCCTCTCCGGGGTTGCGATGTACCTCAAGTCGCTCCTCACGGCCCTGGCGCACGTCCACTCCGAGGGAGTCATCCACAGGGACGTCAAGCCCCGCAACTTCATGTACAATGCGAGGACTGGGCAAGGTGTGTGGGGTGTTGCAGCTGCTGCTGGGTGGGTGTATCGGCAGACATCTTTCGCTTGCGAGAAATGGTATCCTTTACGATGTATTGGTTGCCATATCTGCATCAACGCCGGCACATGGCACCTCTCGAAGGCAGCAGCATTGCCAGCGCGACAGTCGGTCATGGTGAGCATGCCCAACATCATCGTTACAGTTAAGCGGACGCTTCTGTTTCCACCGGTCCACCGACTTTGGCACGCTCGCCTGACAAGGCTTTCGCAAATATTCACACGCAGGTAGACATGACTTGCACGCAGGAGGTGTCATCCTGACATCTGGTCGGAGCATCTTCCAAAGTTTTTTTTTTTTTTCGGTAGTTGACCTGTGACGGCAGATGGCGTCCACGTCAGTTTGGACCGGTACGGACAGTAAAGGTCCTGAGCAGAGATCGGAATGGTTTTCAATGTGAACACAACAACAACCAACAACACCACTCCGTTCCTTCCGACTGCCATCGGCAATACCGAAGGGTACCTCATTGATTTTGGCCTTGCCGAGCCAGCGGAGAAGTGGAGAAGCAGGTCGGCGGCCCTGGCCAAGCACAGGGACAGGAGGGCGGCGCGTGGCGGCAAACACAACCACGCCCAGCAGAGACATTCCGTTCAGACCACAATCCGCACGACCGGAGACCACGGGAAACGGCCCAGCAGCAGCAGCAACAGCAATCGAATAGCCCCGGGCACCACCGAGGTTAGCGCCAGCGGTCGAGCTGTTCCTGCTCTCGATCGGGAAGAGGGGGATCGTACGAAGCTGCTGAGGAAGGCGGAGAGGGGGGGTACAACCGGTTTTCGCGCCCCGGAGATTCTGTGGCACTGCAGAGATCAGGTATGTCGTGGAACGCTGGTGGGGCAACTCGGATATACGGTGCTTGTGCGCTTCTTCTTGAGTGCCTTCAAGAGGTATTGGAAAGGTTTTTCGTGCGGAGGCTGACGTGGCTTTTGGATTGGAGAAGGGTGTTGTACCATGTACTGCTTAGTTTACGAGAGCGGCACCTCGCCCATCAGATTTTGGAAGTGTTTTTACCATGCGCACCTTCAAAATATGAAACGATTCCATTGGCTCCCGGGGGTGTTTGCCCAAGCGCGACTCGGGCACGACACGCGGGGTCATCCGCTGGGCATGTCTTTCATTGGCGTTTGGACATCTTTTTGACGACTAAGAGAAATTGTTTGCCGTTTTGTGCATCAACCAGTCGTCAGATCGGCCTCGAAGGTCGTTATTCTTTTGACCCCATCACCACACGGAACCGCTATTAGTCCCTTTCAAGGTCATGTTGTTTCATCGCCGCCCATCGCACCTCTCTATACCCCTTGCGACAAGAAAAGCTCATGTCGTGTTCCAGCGGTTAATGCGAGCGCCCCCCCCCAACGAGCGCCTCACCCAACGCTCCCTCTCTCCCTACCTTGCCGATGCTCATCACATCGTACCACAGGAGCCAGCTGTGGATGTTTGGTCTGCGGGGGTTATCCTGCTGTGCCTGCTATCTCGCAGGTACCCCGTTTTCCCCTCCGCAGACACCGATGAGATGGCGCTGGTGCAGATCGCACAGCTGCTGGGGGGCTCCGAAGAGCTCGTGAAGGCTGCCCGCGACAGTGGGAGGTGCCACATCATGGAGTTCCCTTCTTCGCAGCTACAGCAGCAGCGCGGCGGTGGCGGTTGTGGCAATAGCCGCTGGGGCAGTGATGGTGGTCGTGGTTCGCGATTGGAAGAGTTGTGCGCCCCCTTACTGTGCGACGGTGCGGCGGCGGCGTGCAGCGAGAAGGAAGTGGACGCACGAGCGGACGCCTTTGAGCTGCTGAAGGGGATGCTGAAGGTGGACCCGAGAGAGCGGCTGTCTGCCAAGGATGCTCTCATGCACCCTTTCGTGGCGGAAGCGTGACTGGCCTGACTGGCTGTTCGGAAGCCGAGAGACAAGCGGTCTCATAGATACTGTTCAGTGAGGGCCAAATTAACCTTTGAGTCGATTTCGCCTCTGATCGCCCTTTGAGGTGACCGGCAACATATCTCCCCTACATGTTGTGTGCATGTGTTGAGCTCACCATCTAGGCGCTTTCTTACTGTGCACGGTGCTTGCAGAGTATCATAAGGCACTGGCGCAGGTGCTCCAAAATTTTGGAGGTGTTTTTGCTTAGAATGTATCGTCCCTTTCTTTTTTGTTGCCTCAGAAACGGCCCGTCAGCGACGGCTCTATGCGAGTTGGCCAGTTTGACCCTCATTGCGATCGATTTTTGTAGCACACGAGCCGAAGGAAAGGATGGGACTTCGGAGGTATGGCATCCTATGTAGCCATCGGACGTACGTGAGGGTGGGAGGAGGGGAGGTTGTGGTCCCGCAGTTTTCGGCATGTTTCAGAGAACCTTCTTGTTACTTCAGTGCAACGTTTTGAGGTTTCAATCGCGGTTGTTTGTAAATAAACATGGTAGACACGAGAGGCGGTACTGGTATAACCGTTAGTGTTTTTTTCGTATAGCACTAGGGAAATTTTCACTTATTTGATTCTTTAGATCTAGGTCGCTGTGGTGCCAGCATTTCAAAATGCTGCTCTCGTGCGCCTAGTGACGCTTTTCGCAGGCTTCGCGCCTTTCTGGGGCGCTTTTTGCTCCGATTTTTTTGCTCAACGCGCCGCTGCTCATAGCGACAAACATCCGCGCGCTGCGCTATGTCGGCGAGGTGTTGCGCTCGCTGGGGTGAGCTGAGTGCTACATCTCCGTGATCTCCCACCAAAAAATATTCAGCTCTTTCCGCTGCGCGACGCGCGGAGACACTTAGTTGGCCAACCACAGAGCGTTTTCTCAAACGTCTGCATAACAGAATGGAGTTGTCAATCCAATCAATCAATATTTTGGCGGCAATTTTACCGAGCGGACTTTTTGATGACAAGCAGTACCTCAGTGCGTCGCTCTCTATAGTCCAAGGTATCTTCATGCTATATGCATGATCGGTTTGTGTGATGTTAAAGGTTTGTTGTAGTCATGGCGCTCTCTTTCTTATTTATCTGTTACCACATATGTGGCTTAGGAAAAAGCAGAAAACAAGCGGTGGATCTCAGCAAACAGATAAAAAAAGTCGGCCCGATCTCGGAAAATACGGTTACATGCTCGCGCGCGCGCACGCTGTGGTCGTGCACGTCACTGCTCAAGGTGATCAGTTCCACTTAGCGCATTAAGACTTCCACGGAAGCAAATAACTATCTACGAGGCTGTTATCTGTTGCTGATGTTTGTGATGTTGTTGTTGCACGTATAGTTGCCTCCATAGTCAGAAGATAAAGCAACAAAATTGCGGCAAAATTCATCAGCTCACAGTCGGGCCGACGAGGCGGTTACACGCCTCCGCGCGCGCATTTTTGTTTGCGAGCTACCCCCGCTGCTCATTTCCACTGGAGCCCACCCGAACAAATTCGAAGAGCACACGATGCAGTCGTTGTCTCAGGCGTCGCCACTCAAGCGCCAGAGAGCATCAAACCAGTCGTCTGAGAAGCGTGAGTTTGTGATCGAAGGCGGCAATCCCTCGTGGCACTGCATCGATACGGAGATCTGCCCGGACGGGCGTCTCAAGGTGACCATCCGTAAGGACGGAAGGGAGTACGTGATCTGCGATCACAACGACTTGAAGGACAAGAAGACCTGCAACGTGACCCTCGACTATCTCCAGGACTACAGTGGTTCCATCAAGTACTGCGACCTCTGCCTGAAAGAGTTGACCCACCTGCCGTCGATTCAAACGCGCATTGACGAGAAGGACGCCAACGGAAAACAAGGTGTGCGAAATTTCAACTAAGTGCGCCAGCTTCTCGAACCTTCACCGAGGTTGGATAGCCCTACAGGGCGATCAACTTCGTGCGTATATAAGTCTATACCAGTGTTTTGTGTGGTTTGTGCCTTTTTGGTTGAAGTTGTTATTTTTTCTTCCACAGCTTGTGCTTTTGGCCTCTTCGTGCTCGTGCCGATAAGCGCTTTCCCATGTTGTTGTCCTCACAGAAAGACTGCCACTGGGCGAACGTCGGCGGCGACCTCGCGGACGATCTCAAAGACGGCTGCACGGGTTTCATCTCTGCGGGTGATCTCATCGTCAAGGACTGGACCAACCCTCCTCTCCACGTTCAGTGTTCCAAGCGCCTCTGGAAGAAGACCGTCAAGAACTTCCTCGACACCAAGAAGGCCTACAAGGACCTCGGCACCAACGCGGAGAAAGAAGCGGCTCAGCCTTCTACGTCCGTGCCTGACGATCTCGTGGACTTTTAAGGTGTGAGCATTCCATTCAGGTTTCCGTAATATATCTCTGAACACTTGCTGAAACTGAATTCTGAACAAATGAACACACGTTCCGCTTCGCGCGCGAATAACTCACAGACGAATGATCGACGTGTTTTCACGCTTGTAGTATGCGTGGCGAGAATAAAATTGTTGTCATTGTGGCATCAACAAGTATTGCTGCTCTACAGCTTCCTAGTGGGTGGACCGCACATTCCACGTTCAAATTGCCCATGGAAGAAGAATCAACACCTTCATGTGTTTGCAACATAAGTGCGTAACACAAAGAGCTGACCTGATTCGTAACGCTGACCTCATTATATGGGACGAGTTGTCTATGACACACAGATATTGCGTAGAAGCCCTAGACAGAACTCTCAAGGATCTCATGAAATGCAACAAAACCTTTGGTGGAAAATCTATATTATTTAGCGGAGGCTGGCATCAGACTGTACCAATCGTCAAAAACGGATCGCCAACTGATTCCGTCGATGCTGCGTTTGTCTCCAGCGAACTATGGAGCAGTGTAAGCAGATTCAAGTTGTCACAGTCCCAGCGAGACCGCGAGGATCCCCAGTACGCCTCCTTTGTCAGATCTGTCGGTGACGGTACACGTCCTGTTGTTTCTTTCCAAGAGGGTTCCGACCTTATAGCGCTCAACAATCACGATGATCTTCATGACAACAACCACTTCCAGCTTCGCTACACTACCGACTTTAACGAATTACTGCGATTTGTTTACCCTGAAATGAAAGACAACGCAAGTACATGGAGTACGCGCGCGATTTTAGCCACTACTAATCACGACATTGATGGTTATAATCACGTTATTGCCGATAGTCGTCCTGGCCAATTATGTTCGTTCTACAGTTCAGACTCTCGCATATCCGACGAAAGTTCAACCAACACAGCTTTCGCTTCACCCGACCACCTCAATCAGCTGAATGTGCAGGGTGTACCTCCCCACGAACTCAAACTAAAATCTGATAATCTCGCCATCGTTACTCGAAATCTTAACTTCTCCGAAGGGCTTGTGAATGGTCAAAAATGCGTTTTCCTTGCAGTCTCTCCTAATAGAAGAGTTCTTCAAGTTAAATTGCTCACAAACGAACATCCGCGCCCAATAGTTTCAATTCCTCGCAGTAACTTTCACGGTACAATGGGCCGCAATGGCATAACGTTCAGCCGCGTGCAACTTCCGATCAGAACCGGTTACTTCATGACTATGAACAAGAGTCAAGGACTGACCCTCACCAGAATAGGGCTTGATTTACGGTCTCCCGCCTTTTCGCATGGTCAACTGTATGCGGCTTTTAGCCGAGCCAAAAATCGTAATTCCATCATGTTTCTTTTGCCTGAATCACACATTGTCGACGGTGTTCCTCATACAAAAAACGTTGTCTTTTCTGAATTCGTGCAAGCTGCAGTCTGTGACAATTCATCTCAGCCACGTTCCGGAGGCTCTCCTCCTCCACCCCCTTTTCCTACATGGACAATTATAAACGAAATTGGGGATGGAGCTTGCGGCTACCGCGCTCTGTCACGGCGACTATACAACGATGAAAGCAAACACTACGAGTTGCGACATGAAATTCTACAGTACATGCAAAGTCAGCAGCACAATGCTGACATGAGGTCTGCTGTGTTGCAATGTCGACTGCACTCTGAATATATATATATTCTCGGAGAATCTCCAAGGCTTTTCGGATCTTATGAGGAATACCTTCAAATCATGTCCCACCCCCGAGCGTACTTAGGCGAGCCTGAAATTATTGCTGCGCGTCTACGATTTAATGTCAACATCTGTGTCACGATCGCAACTCTCTTCCTAATCCTTCTGATGCTAACCCCCATGACATCTACATTCTGTTTGATCAAGCATCCCGCCATTATTCCTCTTTGTCTCTTACACCTTCTTGCCAGAATCAGAACCACCATGGCGGACTCTAACACATCGAAATCCATCACAACAGCACCTGAGTGCGCGTCTGCAACGGAGTTACAACACCAGGATTATCAGTCCCACGGCGACCTCGACAATCTTCATGCGGCTTTATTAAAAAACACCGACCAGGCTTTTGAGAAGTCTTTAATCGCCGAAGCTGAAAACTTTCAGAGCGTTCTCTCTGAGGATGACCTTCAGCAACTACAAGAATACGAAGAATTCGAGTTTCTCTTTGAACAGCATTGCTGTGATATGTGTATTGAGCATGAGAATGGTATGGCGTCGGAGAAGTCAAAGGATGACGGCTCAGCCCTTTCGTAGCTACACTCAGCATTTCGTCGCTTTACGTTCTACGGTGGAAGGGTGGATTGGGTTTTGGGTGTGACTGTACTTTTGGGGGGGGCAACAATGCCTTCTTCGGACATAAACTTGCACCAGTTGTGCGCAGGGTGTGCATTGAGTAGGTTGCACGCGTTTGCCGGAGCGTAGTGTGTGTAGCGCTGGGTGTCCATAGAGTAGAGGTTGCACACAGTTTGCCGGAGCGTTGTGTGTATAAAAGGCGCGGAAGTTGGTGGTGTTAGTGGTGAGAAGGACCTGCAGTGGGAAGGTTTAGAGAATTCAGCACCTCAGAATACAATAAATTATACTAAGTATCACAGCCAATGCGGCAGACATCATCAGCAGCTATGCTCATCATCACTCCTCACCATCCACATTAATCGACTTCAACAGCGGCGCGTGCAATGCGTCCCAACTTCCACCATAACTGTCACAACCTTCACACGCCTTCGCCCTTGGTATTATGCTTCCACATCAACCTTATTGACATCATCCCCACCCTTCTTCGGAGGACGGAGGGGGGTTGAGGCCCCCCCCGTCCGGGACCCTCGTTTAGTATACCACTGTACTTTTCCGTTTATTTGTAGAGCTACAGCAGTAGCGTTGTTAGTAAACTTGATCTACTTCATAAGTCGCGAGGGAAGGGATTGCTGTACCCTTCTCGCGATAAAAATACCTCAGGCAAGAACCGCAGGAGGGGGTCCAACCCCCCCCTCCTATGTGACCCCGGTTGGGTCGTCTAGCTGGTAGAAGTGGAGGATAGGGGCCAGCGGGGCAAACGACAGAGTCCAATGACAGGAGAAAAAATAAAGAAGTAGTGGTTGCTTGGTGACGTGCGTGAGAGGGGATCTTGTTCGTGACAAGGAATTTTAGTTGTCACGTACTTGTATTTATTTGTGTTCAGTGGGGCAACTGCAATGTAGCCCTATTTGAGCGCTGTACGGCCACAAGCGTTGCATGAGCGCGACATGGAAACTTTTGAATTTTCGTTGCATAGCCTTCATGCATGCATCGTTGTCAAGTACTTGGTTACAAGTACCGAGGTCACGGTTCCAGCCTTTCTCGCTCGCGATCTTCATGTGAGTGCTTACCGGACTTGGTCGAAAGAGGACAACACAAGATATTTAACAACGCTGCTCCTGTGAGTCCCTCAAAGCAAAGGAACAGCAACTACACATGGGAACATCGAATCTATCTTTGTTCCTCGAGATGATGACATTTACTTGCTGACGGGAACGTTGCGCATTTTTCTGCGCGTGCCGTGAACTTGTTGTCGTTCCTCCACTATCTTTGTGGTCTCCTCCCACCGCCCCATCTTTTCTCGTCGTCGCTGACGTGCCAGGTATGTAAACACAAGTACACTGGCACACAAGTGGCAGGTGGCGTTGGTGTAGACAAGCAAGCTGGCCCTTCAGGCCTATTCTTCGACAGTCTACTGTGACAAGCCTCCTTCCGTTTTTTGGGGCACGTAATCTACCCCCCCCCCCCCCCCCCCCCCCCCCCCCCCCCCCCCCCCCCCCCCCCCCCC
>CACKRE030005059.1:96023-112663 GCA_902602495.3 Ectocarpus sp. CCAP 1310/34 | reverse complement strand
CCCCCCCCCCCCCCCCCTCCTGGGCCGTGGCTAAATTTTTTCTCGCGCCCGTCCTCTTGTCACCTCAAATACACTACTGCTGCTGTGCAAGAACGTTCAGGTGAGGAAGGCGACCTCTAGCGTTTACCACGTACTATCGCCAGCGCGTGGGGCTGTTAATGAAGCCTAGGCAGCGACTTTCGAACGAGTGCAACGCGCCTCACGCTTTGGTGTACATGAAAGAATACGAGGGACAAGCGAACATGTTCTAAACCCCCAGCTGCTGCCTCTTCTCCGGTACCCGATCCTCCGTCATCTCTTCCTTCGCACAGCACACAACACAGGCCGTCCACGCAACGATGTTCCCGACTAGAAGCATGCTCGGAGTGCTGGCGATGCTCCTGCTTAGCGCTGGACTTGAAGCTTTCTCTGTACACCCCGCGGTGACTCGAAGAGGGAGCAAGGCAGACAGCAGCAGCGGTAGGGCGTTAGCACCATCGGCTGTATCGGGCCGAGGCACATCAGCAGCAGCTTCATGGTTGTGGACGGGCGCGAGCGGGAGCCCGCGGAGCACGGTTCTTCGCATGGGATTGGAGACGGTTACGGGTTTGACATCCACAGACATGCAAGCGCGAGAGTTTCAGGTGTGGATAGCGTGCATTTGGTCGTGCTCGGAGAAGTATGTGTGCGATGTTCGGTGCATTGGGTGACCGAGGACACGTCAGCAATCAAAGCCATATTTTTTTCTCCTTTTGGGTGCTGGACAGATAGGCCGGCAACCGAAGAACCAGCATGCATGTACCCGACGCACGCCAACCCGGCACCTATCAACGGTTCACCGACCTCGCATCAAACCGGGGGTGTTTGGTTCAGGGTCGGGGAGGGTGTTGCGACGGGATGCAAGCACAGGAAATTGAGTTTGCATTGTAATTGTAGGTGTCAACCATTTTCTCGGCGGTAAGATTCTGAGGTCCCAAAGGTCGCCTCCGGAGTACCGCTCGAGTACCGCTCGATGCATTCACCGCATGCACAACGTACTTGTGGTTGAACACGCTGTAGTCTCGGGCACTTGCTCTACAGGAGAGGACGAACGTGTATGTGTGTTTGCCTGCACACGCAAAGAGCAACAGTTGATGGGACTATGCACACAGTAGTAGTATGTACGTGTATCATACGATGTAGACGTATTTTTTTGTTGTTCCGGACTGCTGTAATCCCGTGATCCCTGAACAACTAAATAAAACGTCACATCACGATCGATCATCATAATGTGGAACACCGACCTGTGGAACATGGGCGCGATTTAAACTCAAGTTGATATCGAACTGCTCTTCTTTACAGAATCGAATGAAAATCACAGAATAACTACATACAGTAGTGAGTTCGAGAATACACGACGGTCGCACGGGTGGTCATCTCTCTTACAAGTGCGCTGTTTCGTTTTTCTTGTTTCACAGAAACTGAGCAAAGTCATGATATCCACAGCAGTTGCATTCCAGAATAAACAGGTAAGGACGAAGTTCAATGTTAAATGCCATCCTGTGTTTCACTTTGGGGGCAATGTGAAGCAAGTTGGCGCCCGCTGATCAGAAAACAACCTCAAGAAAAACCTCAATTGTTGACGGAAAATGAAGAGTGAGAACACAGCACTGCTGTAGCGGCGGATCCTGCTCTGAGCCCTACTTGAAACTACCTGGGTGAAACGGTGTCGACAAATCAAGAAATGAAGGCTCGGCCCGAACTTTACGTTCTTTGATCTGCAGAAGCCAACTGCTGTACAACTGCATGCATACGGCAACAGCCATGGCCCCTTGTTTTGCATAACAGGCTTAACAAGACAGCGATTTGGTGGCCATATTGTGTATCGTAGATACCGCCATCTTTGCCCCATGTGTTCTGCTAGGGGGTTCAAGGTGACAAGTGATGGGAAGGGTTGGATTTTGAAGCGATGTGGTGCTGAACTCTGTTTGTGGGAAAGAGCAATATGTGCATATGTAGCACCCACAGCAGTGCGAACGTGAGAACACATGCGTAGAGAATCCATACGGAGCCATCGTCATTTTGCCCGCAAGATCCATTTGTCGTCCACAATAGCGCATCGCACTGCACACGTTGGCACAGGGTTCAACGGTACGCTGATTCGCTGTACCTTTATCAGAGGCTGTCGTAGCAACATCTAGCCCCCGCCCCCCCCCCTGCCGCCGCCCTTACTCTCTCCTGCCCTGTTTCAGTACTTAAGAATGCAAGCCACCCCCCATTATGCCTAAACACATCACGCCCCCCCCCCGCTCCCGCCCCTACATCGACACCAGCTTCGTCTCCTCGAGAATGTCCTCTTCGGTGCGCCCCTAACGAACAGCTCTCAGTCGCTTTTGGGACGACCTGCCTTCAGACACCCGTGTAATGATCTTCAATACATAGATGCACACACACCGCCAAGGCTGGACGCGTCCCGGCATCTAGTGCGCCTGCTCATTGTGCTGTCGGCAGCATGTGGTTTCACAGCATAGGTACCTGTTAAGTGCGGATTGGTCGAATAGTGCCGGTTGCCAGTGTAGTGTTTTCGGCGGGCACGCCCTGAATTTCCAAGTCATGAACAGTTGGCGTTCTATCGGTCCGGTATTGTGCCGGTGAATTATCTGGGAACGTACCGGTACTACACAGGGACCTCTGCTACTCCGTAGGTTGTCCCAAATGTCCTTGGGCGTGTACAGTCCTCGGGGCATGTAGAGGGCCGGCCATTTAGGGGGAGGTAGCCGGAGTACATGAGCTTGGAGTTGCCGCTCGTCGCCTGCTCTGGCTTTGACTGAAAGAAGGCTCCTCGACTCCGGCTCCGAACGTTGTCGCTGTTTTCGTCAGCGTCGGCATCTACGAGGGACTAGATAATTGAGGGCAGGAATCGATCATCCTCTTCTTTTGCTTCTCATGAGGGACAAGTACAGTATGGCTTGCGCTGATGATGCCTTGGCGAGCTCACCGTAGCCTGAACCACTGCTCTGTCCATACTTGCTCGTGTAGGCAGAGCGATGGTTGAAGGTACGGTGTGCTCACCGAGGCATCACCGGTGCAAGCCCTGCTGTGCTTCCCCGTGATGAGAAGCGAGCGCAGAATGATTGCCTCCTGGCCTCAACTATCTAGTCGCTCGTAACTTCGTACCGGGAAGCCGATGTTGACGCCGTCAACAGCGACAATGTGCGGAGCCGAGGACCCTTTTTTCAGTCAAGCCAGAGCGGGCGGCGAGGGGCAACTCCAAGCTCACGTGCTCCTGCTGTCCCCCCGCCCTGTACACGCCTTAGGACATCCGGGATAACCTGAGTCTGCCGGAGGAATGACGTGCTGCCGACAGCGATGCCGCGGTAGTTTGGAATCCCACAAATTCTACACGAAATCCGAAATGTTTGCCGTGCAGGCGAAGTATGGAGCAATTTCTCGGGGTCATGGACAGAGATTCTTTGAGAGGATCTTGAGTGTTTCGGCGCAGCAGATTCCCTTCCCAGATGGGTCATGATGTCTATTGATGCCTGTAGCAGGAAAACATTCCAAGGGCACGCATCAGCACTGCAAATGCCCTGCGCATGTGGTGGTCTTTCGACAACGCGCTTGTCGCGACTGCGAGGGTTACAGTTGCACAACATGACGCATGCGGAACGCTTTGCAATGTTGTTGTACCGGTTTTGAGTCTTGGGGGTCGTTTTGTCCGGTGTGTCTTGATGTTGATGCCAACGGACATGATGAGCTCCGTTGTTCAATTTTGGTTGTGGGCCTGTGGCCACGGAAGGCGTGCGCGTCAGTTCGACCGGCACGGGTGTCGCAAGGTACGGCGCAGAGAACAGGACATTTTTCATGTAAAGGCAACAACACCACCACCAACATCATAAACAACAACCAGCATTTGATGCCGCGGTGGTCCTAACATGGTAATTTTTTCGTTTTCGTCTTCTTGTGTGGGTTCTCGGCCTCTGCCCGGCGACGACGAACGGTGGTGCGTGGATCACGGCCGTGGTTTGCAGTTGGAGGAACTGGAGGACCGAGACGTGGCGGAAACTTCCATCGTGCTGAACGAGGATGGCTCCGTCACAGCAGGAAAGACTAGCGGCCCGATACCTATTCAAGTCAGGGGGAAGTGGTCGTTCGATGGCACTGCGTTCCGCATGGTGAGTTGAGGGTTTTATCGGTAAGTGCGATTGTGTGTGATTCTCGTTTGCAACTCTAAAGCGTCAGGCGCGACATTTGGCTTGAAGGACCATACACCGTTTTACGTCGGCGGAACGAAAGGCCTGAAACACACCTATTTTCAGTCAGCTGGATCTTAAGATTGGGAGCTGGGGGCTATCTGCCGCTGCAGACGAAACGTCTGCTGTAGTATTACGCAGCATGCTTCCGATCGGGCTTGATTGTTGGCACCCGTTCTTACTTTACACCAGCAGCTAATATTCCGCGACTGCACTACTTTCTACTCGAGTACTTCGGGCGTGATGATGCAAGAAGGCATTCGTTGTTAATGCCGAGCATATGAGGAACCAACCCTTCTGAGGAAATGCCTCTCTCCCCCCCGACCCGCGTGCAGTATCCATCCAGTCTATCTTCCCCAGCCCCTATTTTTTTTTGTTCTTGTTTGCTTCGAGTTAGGTCATTTCAGCGTCCGTGTTCATCCGTGTGTTGCTAGTGAGGACGTAGTTGACGCCTGCCGGCTCCACCCTCTGTCTGGTTTATTTCCAAGTCCCCTACCTTTTCTGTCAGGCTCCCAAGTGCGACGAACATTCAAGAGGCCACGTATGATGCACCTCCTCGCCATGTGTATTGTTGTCTCGACACTGTCGGAACCCCCCCACCCCTCTGTCGACTAGCCCTGCAATATCAAACGGTATTGGTTGGTATGTGTGTTGTGTATCTTGCGAAAAACATACACCGATGCGTCTAGCGTTTCGAGGGCGTCTGTCGGTCAACCAGATGATGATAAACTCCCTCCTTTCTATCGCGGACTCCGACCACCTTTGTGACTGGCTGTGCTCTTGCTGCCCTTGGATCTTATGGTGGACCTTAGCTGAACACCAACCGTGCACTCGTTGTGGTTGTGCTCTCGCTGCCCTAGGACCTACACCGGGAGTTCGACGCTTCCATCCCGTACGTGGTCTCGCGAGTCATGACGGGGTACGTCGAGGAGGTCCTGTCGGCCACCGACACAGTCATCATCACGGGGGACATCGTAATGGAAGGAATGGAGGTGGGTTATCTGTTACGCTTCGCTGTTTAGAGCCGTTTCGATGCAGCGATAGCATTCACGAAAGGCATGGACGAGCGCAGTGGGTGCGATGTATCGGAAACTACGTTTCACCCGGCACACGCTGCTTCGGGAGTAAATTGTTGCCACACAAGATCGCTGTCCCTTACGCCAGATGGATGGCAGTTGGATTCCTCGGTGGAGCATTCTTGCAACAGGTTCCCTCTTGCTCGTCTTTCACGGTTCCGAGACGGAAACCAAGTTTTGCGCTAACGGGTGGTTTTGTGATGGAGGTTGTGGCTGACGCTACAGAAAGTACCCCCACTTTATGAACCTCCGGTTTTGGCGAGGCTGAGGTTCTTAATTCCTATGATGTTTGTTACGAATTGCGTTAGATTGGTTTTAGTATAGGGGTTCTGAACCGAGCTCATTGATGGTGCTCAGGTCTGTGATTTTGAGTTATTTGAGGCAATAATGGTTTCATAATGACAAGTTCTTGAGTGCGGGCGCTTTCTGTACTGTTTCAGATACAGCGTGGGTGATCAGCGCGGGTTTTCCATGATTCAGATTCGTTAGGACGTGGGGGATCCGAGCTATGTGCCTACGGTTGTGCCTGATGGTGCTGATGTATGCAGTGCGTGGTTGTAATGTTTGTGGCAGGACGAAACAGGAATTTCGAGTAGTCTGTGCTGCTGTGCTGTCTTGAAAGCGCCTGGTGTGTTTGTGCCCAATGCCGTGTTGCCAACGCAATGTGAACAGGTGGGCTTTTTCAAGATGATCTCGTCACAGACAGACATCATGGACAGCATCCAACACATCGACCAGCAAATGGCTAAAATCCAGGCATGATTGACGTGACGCGACTTCAAGGAGGACGGACTCCAACGATGGGATAGTGGCTCCTACCCGAAGTAGCACGTGGCGAGACAATGACCACCCTTCGGTAAACTGACCATCCTGACGCAAAGTATTCCACGTCGGATAACTGCTGTGCAAACTCTAGCCGAATCGTCGGCTGGTTCGCACCGGCATGCTCACGTATGACGAGGGTTTTCTCAATTGTTTGTGGTGTGTCTGCTGATCGCAGTGCAGCGCTGCCGACATTTGGAACGGGGGGGGGGTATCGATGTCCTCCTTTCAGGGAGGCCGGTCACAGCTGCGGGAGGTATCACCCAGTCTAGAGTTTTTTTGCACCTGTAGACCCTCTCGTGCGGCATTTTCTCTTGCCGCACTGTTGCTGTAGTGCTCCTGACGCCCTGTGTTTTTCAGTGCTCTGTGTTGGACCCCGGTGACGAGGATGCTGCTGCCGCTCAAAAGAGCGCAGGAAAAGCGGTAGGGGTGTTTGCAGCGCACCCCTCTCCGCCACCTCCCCTCTCTTGCCGTAGCCAACAGGCAAAGTGTGTTGTGAAGTTCATCCCGTATACATACCCCTCTGTCGCCTCCTCTTGTACGTGATGGAGAGTGAAAGACTATCAAGCGAGTACGACGTGTACTCTGGTTGTTTCATTTCGAGGAGTACTCTGGTTGTTTTATGCCGGGGAGTGCGGCAGCAGTTCTGCTGGAAGTATAGGATAAGTAAGAGATTTTTTCGCCAACGGTGCGGCGGTGTATTTCACGTATCGTGTAGCCTCCCCGGACACGCGGACGATTGCGCGCTTGACATGTTGGGGTATACTCTGCTTGGCGCGTTGGACGGTAGTTTCATGTACTGCTTAGTAAGAGGCTAGCTGGCTGTTCATTGTTTTTGTCAAGCATCATGGAATTTAATGCTGTACTCTATTGAGGTGTTTTCTCTCGTTGGCGTACAGTGAGAGGTTTTGCTCTCTCTCTCTGGCGTAACCGCTGGCTTCCGACAAATACAACTATGAAACCGGGTCCTACATGCAACTGATGGCTGTTGACACCCCCCTTTGTTTTGTTTACAACTGTACCGATTCTCATGGCGTGAACGCTTCTCCTGCAGGGGACCCAAAAACTTCCTGTTCAGCTGCTTCCAAAGGCAACCACACTCCGCGGTGCCGCATGGATGGGCACCCACTTTGCATCGCCGATGCGCTCAAAAATGTAGAGGGACTGTAGCGGCACATATTTGTTGATGCCAACGGAGAGATGTGCAGGCTCTGTTAACAACCATGTACAAAGGAGGGAGCAAATCGCGAGTGAGCACGGACAAGATGACCGATTTCACCCAAGATTTCACACAAGATGCTCTTCGGCCATACTCGACAGATCGGCTACTAGATTGATGCCCACATCTGGTGAACGCGCCGCGAGTGGGTGAGATTCGGAACCTGTTCATATTTATTTCCAAGCGTAACCAGCAGGGAGGACATCCTTTCAACACATCGAGCAAAGCTTTGCTCCTCTGGATGCCTCGAGCACCGTCGGGGTGTATCTTCTCCACGTAGGATATTAACACATCCAGTCATCGAAGCGACAAACGAAGATCGGGCAGTGCCTCCTTCACCCACTTTTATCTTCGCCAGATCAACATGAAGCTGAGCAAGGAGGTAGGTGCGGGTGGAGAAAGAGTGATTTGGTCGGAGCATTTCTTCCTGGAGAATGAGGTGCAGGTCAGAGAGCCAGGGTTATGGTTGTTGATGCCGTGTGAACCACACCGCCACGAATGACAAGCAATACAATTCTACGTGCAGTAGAAGCAGCATGAGGACCGAACAGAGTGCCAGCACACCTCTCACGTGCATGTAAAGTCTGGGTTTGAGAGGGACAGGCAACGGCAAGAAGCTCGACAAGACATCCATGTGGGGGGTTCGAGGTGCCGCAATGGACAATTCACCTTTCTTTACAAGCACATCCACAGCAACACCGAATCTGACATTTTAAAGCCTGACATAATTACGTATGTGCCTACGCACGTACCACAGTAAACAGTGGTCACGGGGAACTAGGCACGGAGGGCGGTAAGTACAACAAGATGTTGCTCTAGATGCCTCCTTGAAACTGTGTTTTATTACTTTTGGGGAACTGTCCAGAAGCTTGATGAAATGCCCGTCCGGGTTATGTACGCTGCCAGCAAAGGGCGTAGCGTGCAAGACAGTAGCGGCAGCAGCAGGCTGTCCAGGGTAAGATAGTCGCACCTCCTCACATTAACAGGGACACATGTGCCAGACCAGAAGAACCTGTGGTATCGCCTCCGCTATCTCCCAGCAGGACGCCTACGTTTCACACCTTACTATTAATACTATGGAAGGACAAGCTAGGCGGGGGGGCGGGTGCATTCTGGGGCTTACGATACAAATACAACGCGTGTGAGAGGGCATTCTACCTTCCCTATCAACCCTCAAGTCCACGAGAAAGTCGGCAAACCTCTGGCAAGATGGAATACGTGGACCAAGTTTGTGTTGTAGAGAGAGGCAAGTCAACTTCCTTCTTCGTACGCGTGCCCACCGAGAAGAACAGCTCAAGATACCCCAGGAATTACTAGACGCGCGAAGAACTCACTTGTTATTACTCTTGCGGAACAGCAGCAACAGTAGTTGTTGCTTTGGGTTGTATCGGTAGGAATGACACCGAGGGGCCCAGGAACCCCTGCTCAAGCAGGGGCTACTATGATCCCGTCCCCTGTTTTATGCTTCCGCGGGGAGTTGCATCTATCTCTCCCCACCTTCGAGAAGGAACCATTCTCTTCTATGTTCCGTCTACACATCCGAATCCTATAATACCATGTAACATGGAGAACCCGCACTAATGTAGTGTAGAAGTTTAGACGTTCGTCCAGAGATAAAGTCAGGATAGCCTGCGGATGGGTAGGTAGTCCTTCCGGTCTACCACTGCTGTGGATTGCACAAGCCTTTGCTCCGACGTGTCTGGTCCAACTGGCTGAGTGTATAGTGCGACGCCAAGCCAGTTCCATTCACGGTAAATATATCCCATTGCTATAGTCTATGGCATTGCATCGTGCAAAGCCAGTATGAGCATGCCCGGATTTCACCTCACCGTTTACCGGGGGTACTGACAAGGGCAAATCGGCTCTACTCCTAGCCCAAGACGAAAAAGGGTCTGACAAACGGACACGAGCAACTCTTGCTTCCGGAGCCCCGATCCGAAAGGCAACATCCGTAGAGGACATCGTAGAGCAGCGACGTGCGGACTGGTACGCTGAGGTCGTCAGCCATACCCTAAGGGGTTACAACCAGACCCAGAGCTCCGCAAACCTGGAACCAAGCCAGAATTTGAAACTGACATTTGCGCCGCCACGGGCCCTGGTTCCCTGATTGCGGTCCGTCAAAATATCGTTGTGGGAGACACTACTATTGTTGCTGTAGACTGTGACCCGCAGTTGAGCAGATAGCGTCTGCGGCGGGCTCAGAATAGGGTCTGCGGCGGCAAGTGGGTCCATAGTCTCACTTTGGACGGTTTGGACCTAGCCGTGCGCATTTTTCGGACCGCAGTTGCAGCCCTCGATAGCACAGCAGCCCCAATTGCAGGTCCGAGCTTACCCTCACGCATGTCCTGCTCCATGTGCTTCGTTTAATATCGTCACGTGTGGAGGTAGACTGCGTAGGACGGAGGTAGGTAGGACTGCGGCAACACACCGTGAGTTGCGGTACTCGGCTTGTTTCAACCGGGTCTCCTGGTATTGTGTGCGATTGATTGCTGGGTGCTCTTTTGGTCGTTTTGAAACCGGTGAATTCAAGATGGCTGCCAGTATTGCGTCATATGCGACGAAGTTCAGCCCCCGTCTATGCGAGAGACACGCTGCTGCTGCTGCAGTGCCGCAGTGGTAAATACACGTACAAAATTTCGAAAAGATTGTTACCCGTAGCTCATTTGATTTGCTGTTGCCGCCACCGGACCTATGGCAGCCACCGAACCAGCAACGGCAGACGAACCCGGCGGCTACTGCCAACCCACCGGCGGTAAGTGAGCAACAACTCAGCTCGCCACGGGCTGGAGATCGGCTGGATCAGCAGCGTAAATTGTGCTCATCATCATCATGCCTGCACCTCGACGAGAGGGTGACGAAAGAAGTGAGCACGGCCGCGGTGTGCCGCAGCCACGCCACGCCGTTAGCCGACTGAAGAGATCAGCTGGGTGATACAGACGACATACGATAGACGGGAGACGGGAGACACCGAGACAGAGAGAGAGAGCGAACGATCGGCGATAAGCGATAGGCGATCAGCGATCAGCGATGGCAAGCCTGGACCGAGTTCTGGACGGACGGAACTAGTTCTTTCGGTCGCGAACCGGTACTAAACAAGGGGCTCCGCAGTCTGCTATTCGCCAGCGACCAGAGTGCCCCACGCCCTCACAAGCACCCCTACCCACATTTGCTGTGGCGATTCGGATAGGCGAACAGGGATTGCCATGGCTACCGAAGGTGAGGGGGATTGGGTTGTGTTGAGGGTGCAACGGAAGGCAGTAGTGCTCACGACTTTGTCGACAAAATAAAGTTACAGGAATATTATATGTTTGTGTTCTGGTTCTAGCGTGGTTCTCGGTCGGAGGGCGGTGGAACAGAACCTGACCTGCCTGACAGCAAGGGTCCTGCCGCATGTATGCTCTGCATGCTCGCATGCTGCGCACACATGAGCCTCGCAACCTGGGCACAGCACAGCAGCGCCCGTTGGGAGGAGACTTTCAACTGAATGAACCATGTGGAGCGCCACCGGTCCGGAAGAGGCAGGAGCAGAGCAAGGTCTCCGAAGCGACAATGTAAGCGTGACGACTTCGGATGCAGATGGCCGCTCTGGCCGTGGCAGGGCGCACCTTCATTTGATCCCCGTCTCCCTTGTCAGCGTAACGAATAGACTCGTGGACCTCAACCCTCCGTGAAGTCTACAGAGCAGTTGCCCTTCTTTCGGCGTATGAGTAGAATTGGCAACAACAAGTATTGTCTTCCTCCACCTAGTCTAGGCAGCAGCCATCCTGCTTTCTCTTCTCCTCCCTCTATTTTGATGAGACTTTTTTTTATGTTGTCCGGGGCCGAAGGACGAACTCAAGTCGCGCGTGATGCAATGGTCGGTTTTATACGATTTTACGCGTGTTGTTGAAAGGTGAATACTTACGAGGCAAATATGACCCATGGCTGTAGGCTACTTTCAGCGGTGCCGACACCACGAAATAAAACGTACGAATGATTGTACCGTCTGCGGCCGGCCGAGAACGCGTACCAGAGTGAGGTTCATGCGACCCACCGAACTATTCGCGGTGCTCGTGCTTGGTGAATGCGCGCTGTGCATGGTGTATATGTTGCAAGGATTTAAATGCTGATTGTACGATGTTTTCCATATTACCGCCGTTAAATATCTTTTATCATTGGTACAAAAGGCCCTTACGGTCACGGACGTGCTGGCGGGAGCACAACATTCGGAAGGAGAGGATTCGGGCTGTGGAGAGCAGCAGGGAGCATTCATTATACGTCGTCGGCCAGCACAGGCACTTGGGTTGGGTGGTCGTTCTTTGTCGTCCTCACCTAGTTCAACTGACTTGCCCAGCAGCTTTTCAGCTCATCTAGAGGATGGGGGCAGCGGGATCACGATGAGCAGGGGGACTTGGATGAACCCCGGGTACCATGGGGATGGGGCAGCAGCAGCTGGTGCTGGTGGTCAGGACACCGGGCTGTTCGACCCGAGGGGAACACTCATAGGTGTAGGCAGAGCACCCATCGGAGCAGGTGTGCCGGAGTCTACGGGCTCTTTGTCTCTGGCGACACGTGGCACGGGGAGGCTGTCGATGTCCCCGGCACATGTGTCAGCAGCAGGCATCGCCCCTCGCCGGGATGCGTGCACGGGCGTTGGCAGGGCACCCATCGGAGGTGCGCCGAGGTCTCCGGGTTCTTTGTCTCTGGCGACACGTGGCACGGGGAGGCTGTCGATGTCCCCGGCACATGTGTCGGCAGCCGGCATCGCCCCTCGCCCGGATGCGTGCACGGGCGTTGGCAGAGCACCCATCGGAGGTGCGCCGAGGTCTCCGGGTTCTTTGTCTCTGGCGACACGTGGCACGGGGAGGCTGTCGATGTCCCCGGCACATGTGTCAGCAGCAGGCATCGCCCCTCGCCGGGATGCGTGCACGGGCGTTGGCAGGGCACCCATCGGAGGTGCGCCGAGGTCTCCGGGTTCTTTGTCTCTGGCGACACGTGGCACGGGGAGGCTGTCGATGTCCCCGGCACATGTGTCGGCAGCCGGCATCGCCCCTCGCCCGGATGCGTGCACGGGCGTTGGCAGAGCACCCATCGGAGGTGCGCCGAGGTCTCCGGGTTCTTTGTCTCTGGCGACACGTGGCACGGGGAGGCTGTCTACGCCCCCGGTACATGTGTCGGCAGCCGGCATCACCTGTGGACAAGGTGCGCTTCAGCCACGTTCGCCACTTGCATTGCCACGGTTTGTTCAGAGAACCACCATCCCAGGATTTAGGACCACAGAAGTGGGAGGGAAGAGAGCAGCGGCGGGAACAGAAGAACACGAGGACCTCAGTTCATCCCTGGAGTATGAGAGCAACAAACAGCCGCGTACCGGCACATCCGTCAGCGTGTCCACAGGGGGCAGGCGGAAAGGGCAGCTGAGACAACAAGCCAGGGCCTGCCATGGGTGGTGTAGGAGCAGCAGACCAACGGACATTAGGCATGCTTGCCAGGGTGGTAATCCTGCGGAATGCAACTATTGGCTGTGCAAGAACTGTTTGAGAAGATGGCAGGAAAAGTCTGAGCATCTGCAAGGATTCCGGTGCTGCCTGCATGGGGGGAAAGAGTGGTGCCCGTGCATCGACAGGTGGGTTTCTTTTTTTTTTGCTTTTTCGAGAGCAAATCTCGTCGATGAATATCTGGGTGGTACTCTGTAAGAATATCCGTAGAATATCCGTCATCTCTTTGATGTAACGAGGTGGGGTTAAAAGAGACCCCAAGAGGGCTACCCAAAGAGGGGGGGGAGGTTTGACTTGAACGTGGTTGACAGCAGTTCTTCAATCCAGGATCCAATAAAGAAGGCGGTATTGTACATGCACACGCGGCGCTACGAGAAGCAGACTCGGATCTAGTACGTCGGGCTCATGAGATGAGATGGGTGCTTTGACATGCCATGGAAGATGGACTACAGGTTGGAGTACTGAAAGCCCTCCTGACCAACCAGACAATGGTTGGAGTCCCGAACAACCGTGGGGGTACAGTGTGTAAGTGCTGGTTAGGCGCGAAACGAGAAAGTGCAGAGTGAGTGCAACGAGGGAGTTGTTCTTGCTCTTGAACGGTTCTCAATCCGGTAGTCCTTGAATTCTGCAATATTGTCCTTGCAATCGGACCTACTTCCCTTCATTTTTGCAGGGTAGGAGGAAAAAACGCACGCATTAGCATTACCCAGCTGGTGCCCGTTCAACCAACATTCCCCTTTCTAACCCCCGTGCCCATCACGCTGCTCTCACCGCCTGATGTAGGGTCGTGGTGGGGAAAGGGCCCGCCTCGGTGAACGCGCGATCTAGGGCAGCGCAGATGCGTCGTGTGAGTACGAACGTGTACGAGTTCCCGACGCCGACAGCCCCAAGCCTCGCGGCCGCGACGACAACTCCTGGTCCCACGCCAACCTCCGGGACGGGAACGACTTACTCGGTGTGCACATCGAACAGTCAAAACCGGGTGGCTGTGATCAAGGCTGGTGACCAGTACATGTGCTCACGGAACGACTGCAGACGGTGAGAAACAGGCGTAGGAGCTGTGGGTACGTCGACGCTAGGGTTCGGGTGACCGGTAGAGTTCGTGCTCCGTCGTCAACCATATATTAGGCAATCTTTTCTTGGAAATCTAACACGAAAACACACCCGAAGTATCTCAACGCAGACCCGTCTAACCCTCGGTCCGATCACGCAAAAACCCGCCGCCGCCTTTTTTTCGACAGGGTCGAGAGTCTCAGCTCCGCGGCCGCCGGTACCACGGACTCTGCACTACCGGCTCGTTGCCCTCATGCAGAGGCCGTACACACCGAACTGATGTCATCCACGCAGATGGAACAAGCTGATACCCTTTTTTCAGCGGAGAGTTTTATGCACGCGCTGGCTAACGTGCCAGCAGGAACATTCAACCGAGCCACAGTGGCAGCCATGCAGGCACGCGCTGACCAGGCGGCGAAAGAAGGCGTCCCGGTGCTTGTGGGCCTCGGGAACACGAAGTTCTTCGGGGTGAGGGACGGCCACGCATTCAACCGCAACGTGGTTGGAGAGTTTGCGCACGTGAAACACGATGAGAGCGCGAGTAAAATGTTCCAGTGCAAGGTGGGTGACTGTTGAGGTTCGACTTGTGGTGATTTTTGCCCCAGCGTGGCTTTGGAGCTTGGAGATAGTTGGAGTAAGTAGCGTACCCAGCACGAGTAGGATTTCGTCATGAAACACACGAAGTACACCTCGTTCGTAGCTTTGATTCTCTCTGTGTTGGTTTTGTGCAGATCCTGTTCGTTGGCAAGCGGCGTCAAGATTGGTATTGCCGTCGCCGATTTGATAGCTCATACGGAACACCCCACCACGCAGCTCAATGACTGCTGATGTTGTCGTGGATGTTGCTTGTCGCTGTCGCTTTTTGTTTCTTGATGGCCCTTGTGAAGGGAAACAACGGAAACCCTTGCAGCGACAGTACGTCGAGGAAACATACCGGCCGTTGTGTTCACGCCGGCATCGTTGCGGTATACATTTACGACCGTCAAGTCTCCTCCTCTGGGGAGGGCCCGGAGTTGGAGCGTGATGGCGAGATGGATGGCATGGAGTTCGGGTCAGAGTGGCATGTGTGGGGGGAGGACGGCGCCAACGGCGACGACATGGGGTTGGCGACGTCCATTCAGACCCAAGACCCTGTGCTTTTCGAGCAACATATGGCTCAGCTGAGAATGATCTCGTCTGTGTACAGGTTTCCCGTCTGCGAGCCCGCGCTCAAAAACGGGACATACGGGCGACAGACCATTCATGTCAATGCGTGTCTCTGCACAGGCTGCGGAGAGCCGTACCTGAAACTTCCCGACGGCGAAGCAATCCTTCTCGGCCAGGTATGTAGGTGGATGCTGGTGTTGGGCAGCAGTGCTGCCAGCGTTCCTTGCCACTAAACGGCATGCAGTACTGGGTGGTATTTCCCCGCCCGTGGTAAGTGTTCTCCGCAAAATTGACTACGCCGATATTATTTCATCGGGTCTACTTCCTTCATGTGTCGTGTCCAGTTTTGCAGGGGGTGTCGTTCCAATAATCCACAGTTGGTCGGCGCGTTTGGGCGCTTGGCGCGGTTAAGGGTGTGGGGCTCGCAGCTTGCAAGACCGACCTTGTTGTTGCATTCCCTGGCTATATTTTCTGCGCGTTTATGCAGGGGGCAAGAAGGAAGACAGACTTGCGGGTGGTGACGGTTGAGCGGAAGGAGTGCCGGCGATGTAACCTAAAAGGCTGGGCGGGCGATAACATCTACGAGGACGGAGTGTTCAATTACAACGGCAACGTTGTAATTGAACTTTCAATCCTCTACGCGATCCGCCGCGCGGTCAGTGCCGGACAGCCGGTGTCAACCTGGGTGAAGATTTTTCTCGAACCGCTGTTGGATGACATGGAGTGGCTCAGCTCGGAAGAGACTCTGGCGAACCGGTGAGTGATATTCGGTGATTGGTTTGGGTTAGTTGTCGGGGGTATGCGCTTCAGATGGTTTTTGTTTTTTCGCCAGAACACATGTAAATGCTCTTGTTACCCAACAAGTTCCAACAGCCCGCTCCGGTTTTGCTGGAACAAAGCGGGGGGGTCAGAGCGGGTACGGGGAACATCGCACAAAAGCACTCTCGACAGTTGACCCTCGTCAGAACAGGCGTATATGGCGCTGCTATCCTATTTTTTTTGTACCTCTCTGAAAACCTCCATGACAAACGCGTCAAAATCGACTGTATGCCCGGACTGACCAAAGAAAAGAGTTTTGATTCCCCGTGAGGTGAGGAAGCAGTGCTCGGTGGCCGCCGCAGTGGGTCAAAATTCTAAGGGTGAGGCGTCCGCACTAAAAATACAACTCGTCGTGTTTTCTCGAACATTCGCGGCGTTCTTTCATGTGGTGATGAACAGGCGCGCTAATAAACACTCCTGTCCATACTCCGGTAACGAGTTGTATGCTGCGCGTACGGTTTGGGGTTTTCAGGTCATATTTATCATATTTCTGGCATGGTACATGACAATAAACTGGCAATACGTGGACGATTCCAGCAATACGTGGACGATTCCAGCAATCTAAAGCGTCAAATGCTCGTTGCATACATACGCCAATTGTCACGTGTGCAAACATAATCTACGGACTTGTCTGGGTGAGAAACAAGGAGGTGCGGACACCGAAAGTTGAAGGAACGGAGGATAGCGCGGTAGTAGCTGTAGGCAGTAACAGGCATCAGTCGTCCGTGAAACCTCGTATTTTCTGCTTTTTCTGGAATTTTTTGCATGATTATGTGCGTATGGGCTGTAGCTGGCTTGCCAAAAAAAAAAAAAAAAA
>CACKRE030005059.1:77251-88923 GCA_902602495.3 Ectocarpus sp. CCAP 1310/34 | reverse complement strand
ATCAAGTTGTTCTACGTCACTCTGTCGACACACACAGCAGCAACTATCACGAACACCCTCCCTTGGGGCTGTTGTCTCGACCAATCACATGAATATCAGAATAACAACTTCAACCAAAATAAAACACAACTCAGGTCTCTTAAGACTACTTCTCAGAAATCAAACCTAGAGCAAAATTACGATGAACTTCAAAAAGATCTCTCGGCAGAGCCTTCGTCAGAATGTCCGCATGCTGTCCTTCGCTAGAGACATGCCTGATTTCCAACACTCCCTCCTCTGTCGAATTCGTGCGAAAGTGGTGCCTCACGTCAATAATGTGCTTACTGTTACACGAACTGAGTGGATTCTCAGCAAGTGCAATCACACCCTCGTTGTTGTCCTCTCGTATCTGAATCTTACCGATTCTATCACTAGACTAGGCCTCAAGAACTCGAGCATTCCGTTGACAAACAGAGCCTCTTTTACACCGTCACCCATCGCAACATACTCTGCTTCAGTTGTTGAAAGTGTGACACATTTCTGCGTCCTAGAAATCCAAGCAACAAGACAGTCAGCTACAAGAACTAGTAGTGCTCCCAAATCTGATCTACGGTCAGTGGCCTTACTGGCGAAGTCTGCGTCTACGTACACCAACGTGCCTACGTCTACCATAGTGTCCTGCTTGTACTTCAAAGTTTTTTTAATGTGCCGTCTCCAGAAGATAATTCAGAATCTTCTGGGCCGCCTTCCAGTGGCTTTTCTTTGGCTCGTGAGAGAGCCTCGCCACCGCCCGCACAGCATTTGAGATGTCGGGCCTCGTCTGGTTGGCGATCCACATCCCCACCACCTCTCGGAACGTAGGAGCGCGAAGCGCGACATTCTTTCCCTTATCCTCAGGAGGGAAAAAAAGGCTCTGTTTATCGGGCTTGTTCGACCATCGCGCTGTAGAGCGACCCATTCGCAACATCCCCCGGGGAATGGTACGTCAAAACAATATCCCTTTAATTGACGAGAACGAGGTGTATAGAGCACATTTTCTACCTGCTGGGTTGTGAGGAGGATTCTAATTAGAGTTATTCGTCACACAGTTTTCATCGCGCTCTGACAACAGATGGCCGTCCCCGGGAGTTGGACGATAGGTAAAGGAACCCCCCAAAAAGCGCAGATCTCCTACACACACACGAAGCGGTTAAAAAGGACCGTTTTAAACGTTGCCAAATCTCTGTTCCAAATTCCAAAAATACGATTCTAAATTTTGGACCAACAGAGCAAGATCAATTTTAATCGGGACTCCTTGGAAAGGTTCCAAAAGTATACTCCCTCTTCATGAGACGCAGCTCCAGCAGCTCTCACTCCACGATTGCCTCCAACAGACACCACACCCCACAGAGGACAATGAAACATGGACAACAGCATGGAGGCCACAACGACCCAGCGTGGTAGGCAAACTAAAACCCCGGCAAAATTCAGTCAAAACGGCTCGCTTGGGGCCGCCGAAGGCGGTGGAGACTTGCTGCCCAGCAGCCAGAAGCTTCTACCCGGAATCACAGAAGGCGCTGCCGCCACCAACACTCAGAGCGAGGGTGGAGCTGGCCGCCCCCGTAAGGTGGTGGCCACTGCTGTTCCTGCCTCCTCGGGAAACGGAAAGAAGACAAGATGCCAGGAATTAAGTGGCGGTCGTGATGCAGTACCCTGCTTTTGGTGACGGCGACGATGAACAAGCGCGAGGCAGCCACGACAGCATCGATGTTGGGAGCGCCAGCTAGGATGACTCGTTCACCATGGATCCGGATGGCGACCTGGAGATGGGTAGGGGGAGCGGCGGCGGCAGCTCGAGGGACAGCGCTGGCGGCTGCTCGAGGGGAAGCGATATCGGGGGCTCCAGGGGAAGTGGCAGCGACGTCGCGTCGGCAGGGGCACTGGGGTCGGCGAAGACCCTCCAGGCGCTGCAGAAGTCTATCGACCGCAACCGCTAGGTTCTCAAGAAGGGTTCCAAATCCTGAACCTATTTTGTGTACCGAGAATATTCCATAAACTTTATTTTGTCGACAAAGGGGTAAGCACGCCTCGTAAAAAGTGCACTGGCCGAGAGTCTACTCGCGAACCAACGAAAGTACACATACATCTAAGCTGGCTTTGCAACTTCGTACAAGGATCCACACGTCTTGAAGTTTTGTCGTTTTATCCTCCCCCCCAGCTCACTCGTTTGGTTTCCTCTTCATTCCGACCGGTTTCGAAGGGCATCTAGGATTATGGCTGACGCTTGCGACATCACCGACCTCGAAACGTTCGCGGCATGCATCGAAGGCAAAGTCAGCGGCCAGGAGATCAGCGTCAACACGTTTTGGCTCATGTAAGCAAAATCAATCATATCATCCGTTCAGTTCAGTTCAACGACAGCCGCCAACGTGACATGCCACAGAAGGAACGGCACACTTGTTTGCCCGCTGTTCAGCACGCCTCTTGGTGTCCGGCGCGCGCACGCACCCACACCTCCGCGGGTCTTTTACTTCGGGCGTCGGATATGCATATGCGTCTGGCAATTCGTTCTCCGATTCAACCACCAGCTTGCGCACTAAGAGCGTGCGTGTTTTCAGCGGGTGTGTGTTTATTATTAGCATCGACCGCGCTAACCGGCTGACCAATGAAAAAACGTCAGTCTAGTGTGGTTGAAAACACAAAACACTTCTATCTGCCAGGTGTGTTTTTATTATGTGCAATCGAACAGAGTCGAATCGAATCTCGGCCGTTCGAAAAAAATCGCATGGTGGCACAAAGCCGCCGCACGATCCAACCTACAGCGTGTCACCGTCACGCTGTTAGCTCACATCGAAGGGGAATTAGATGATGGAAAGTGCAGCGTATGCATGCACTTTTGTAGCGCAACGCACGCATATATCAAACGCCCCCCACGTGGTGCGTTCTCTCGAGCTTCAATGATGTACAAACGAGGATGTTGCATGGACTAATGGATGCGTAGTTTTTAGGTGCCTTGTTTGTCTAGCTAAACATAACATTTCTCCCATTAATTATTCGTTTGATCCTCGGGCCCGCTACATACTCTGTCGCGCATTGTTCAATCATTCTGGTCATCATGTAATATGTATGTCGAGATTCCCCTGCAAAGGGTGTGAGTTGCACAGTCGGTGGGCGGTGGGCGAAAGGAATTCCATCTCGCCTGCAGCACGTGGCAGTTGAATATCAAAATACCGACGACACATGAAAGTACAAACAGGATGCATGCACCGTTCATTCCGACGAACCCCGAAAATACAAACAGGGAAACCAACTTATATTGTCATGTCCACTCATTTTGAAAGCAACCAAGGAAGAGCACCAGAAAATGCTGACACAAAGACTAGTCTGAAGCCATGCGAAAGGCAACACCGTTGATTCTCGCACTGGGCGGCAGTAAAGGCTGCTCAAAGCATGCATGTCACGAGTCTACCTCCACACGCCCCGTTTGAAATCAAGACAAAAAATTTCACGACCCTACATTCAAGTCAAAGCGCCAAACGGCAGGCAGGCGCTAAATAGGGTCAGTTTGCATTCGAACTGCACCTTAGTACTAATGATATCACTAGAGGACACCTTATTGCAGCGAGGAGAGTGTGTTGGCGCGCTCAAATCTGCTTCTGTGGTGGTGATATCGAGGATCGTACACAGCAGCAGTAGTTTGGTCCGTCCGGGACAATTTGTCCATAATTCGGACCTGCACTTATGTCAGATTCTCTCGCGGGTGGGGGGGTTGTTCCGAAAAATGGAAGTACCGGGAAACGCGCTCCTCTCCGGCACGTGTCCCTGTGGAAACCGTTTTCTTTTTCATTGATCATTTATCTCATTTATTATTATTATTATTATTATTAGCAAATGACCGGAGAATCTCGAATTTCTTTTTCCTGGGGTGTCTTTTTATCAGAACACAATTCTGAGACCGGATTTCGACAGCTCTCGGAATCCCCCAGGCCTAATTTTTTCCCGAGTTTGATTTGAAATACAAAGAAGTTCTCGACGAAAAACTGGATTTTGGAGACCAGTTGGATTTCTTTTTCTCTCCGATATGCCAGCACGGAGCTTGAAAACGACCACGGCAATCAATTCCTCTCGTCATTCTCCATTCCTACATATGTATATTTCAACACATCCCCTTCGAGTGTAGTTATACCTCGAACGGGTAGTCTTTCTGTGTGTATATTTGTTTCTCCTAATATATAATAGTAAAAAAAATCCGATTTTCAAATAAAAATCTGGTTCGCGAGATAAATTTATTCCGCATTTTGTTTTGCCGGTGGAAGAAATTGTTCCCTGCCACACACCACACGCCACACCACACACATTGCCCTTGTGCGAGGGCACAACCATTACCCACACGCCCTACGACGGCACTCAGCACCCGCAGCAGTCATGGCCAAAAATGAAGCATGCTCTCCAGCGTTTGATTTTGCGCAGAGCGATGAAAGTGTGGAGACAGTAGGGGTGTGGGAAAGTGCGTGCCGGTGGTTAGTGACTTCTATCTGGCCTGTGCATTGGAATTTACAACAGATCATTGATTGTTAACCGTTTGTGTTGGGTACATGCTTTGGGGTCTTTGCATGCCAAGGGGGTGTACCTCATTCTCTCCGGCCCGTGATGGTGACCCCTAGTTTCAGTTGTTACCTCGCATAGCGCGCAGAGGGAACGGAGGACTCCAGAATATCTGGCGTTGATTTCTATTGACTTGCGGACCCCTCGGGGCCGTTTTATTTGAGTGTACCTTTTAAGGGTAAGTTAGCCTGCGACCACGGGAATCGACCGCGTCGAGGGTTGTATCAGTACAGACATACGAAGGTACTGGGTAGAGAGAGATCGGAACGGTTTTTAATGTGAAGACAACAACAACAACAACAACAACAATGATGGCAGTAGCCCCCACCTGTGCGTGACCGTTGTTCTTGCGGATCGCCCTAGAATGTCAACATGCAAATGATCTGGGCTTGATGTGTGTAATTTTTACAATACGAAACGATATGGTGCTTGATATGCATAGCATACCGTGGAGTATACGTATGTACAGCAGTATCAATTGGTACAGAGCTAGCTAGGGTTTTTTCCGTGGTAGCTGGTGGTAGTGTAAGGAGGTTCCGTGGCGTTATAAGGGGGTTCTGCCGTATAATTTGGGGTTCCGCGGTATGGTCAGGGGGTTCTGCGGACTGAATTCGGGGTACCCTGTATATTGGGGGTTCCGTAGATCATTTTGGCCACAAATGTCGCATTTTCTAAAAAAAAAAAACTCTGCAGTTATCGACGTAGCTCGACGAGGCGATCACGAATATCGTTGTTTCACGTCCCACCTCTCATTATAAAAAACTTCTCGCCCAAAACGCGAATGGACAATTTTTCCCGGACGGACCATAGCAGCTGCAGTATTACTCATGGCCTGTAGACTACACACACAGTAGGAGCTACAATCTCCGCAAAATCTCCGCAAATTTGATCGACACAATTTTTCTTGTACTACTCCTACTGCTGGTGGTCGCCGCCAGAAGGAAGGGTGCAAAAGGAAGGATCTTCTTCCGCCCTCCCAAATTTCTGAAGAAGTCTACAACGAATCCATAAATAAAAGAGTCTGGAGTGTAGATTATGTAGCAATGAGTCCATGGCGTCGGTGGAAGCTATAACCTGTATTTCCTCCACGATTTCCCGCCTCACCTGTCTTTTTTAATTATTTACTTATGGTTGATAGTTACGCCAAACTCTAAATCGACAAATTCGGAACGTACTTCTAGCCTAAGCCTTGTCGTTCGAAACCAGGACTTTGGAGTTCGTTTGGGCTGAAACACTTGTTGTGTTGTGCCGCAGGATACGTTTATGTTTCACGGACGTGCTACAACACGTACAGCAGCAGCAGTCGACTGGAGATACATCAACATGTACATAGCGAGATACCGATGACCCGGCAAAACTTAGCTTCATGGGCCGACACAATGAATAGCCGTGTGTGTGCATTTATTATTAGCATCGACCTCGCCACCCGGCTGACCAATGAACAGACGTCAGTCTCAGTGCGGTTGAAAACACGAAACACTTCTACATGACATTAACTGGGACCCCGTGAGGGGGCGGCATGGGTGTGTGTGTGGTTGGAAGTAGATTGGCCTTGATACGTCTCTCTTTTTGAGTAACACTAGTTGTGCGTGCTGCACTGCGGGTTACATGTTTTAGCAGAATGAAAGGACTCCGTTTGGTATCTCCTGTCTCACCCCCCTCCCCGCGAGGTCAAAGGTCAAAGGTCGAACGATTACGGCATGGACGACTATGAGTCCCCGCCCCCCCCCCGCGCGCGCCCCTCTTGTGGAATGTTTAGTGTTTTTCCGAAAACCTCCAACGCATATTCTGCCGTGTGTACAGTAGTTGTATACCCTTGCTCGTGGTGAGATTTAGTAAGTAAGGGAATTGCATGCCTTGTAGCTCGTCGTTTTAGGATAACATGGTATGAAAATCGTTCCAAAGAACCAACAACGCAAAACCAACAGTAAGCCAGGATTGAAGCAATGCACTACCTCACTAAATTCGTCTACTATTGCTCTCTGAACCTCTTTTCTAATGTGAATCGCAGCATCACATCAGTCATACGACGCACGCCTATTTAACCAAGACGAATGTTGCACAAAGCGTCGTTCAAAGACAGCACCTTGGAACAATCAATACAGGCTCTCCCACTGTTTGTTCCGACTGCTCTGACGGCGCGTCCGGTCCTCTCTCCCGATGCCGCGGTGTGCTCGCCGTGTGCTCGCTTCCGTGCTCTTCCTTCCGAACAACGCCACAGGTTTGGTGCCGTCCTGGTGTTCTGTGAGTATCATTGATCTCAAGATCTCTTGAGCCTGATTGAACGAGGGAAGAGCTTGCGTTTACGGGGGGTCCGTGTTCCAATCCTAACCCAACCACACGTTGCTGTCGTTGTTAAAGGATTTTGTCGCGGGGATCGCCCCGACGGCAGCTCGGTTGATTTATCTATGCAGGACCGTTCGACCTGTCTGTTTGTGTGTGTGGGAGCGGTGTGGGAACCCACAGGGGAGTTTACTTGACGGCATCCGAATGACCCCGATATGCCGGCCTAACCCCGTCCGCGGCCAGTCGTATTCCTCGTCTCTTCTGCACGGCAAACCATGCCGTGGACGTCTGGTATCGAGAATGCATTACGCTCAGCGTTACGTTGCCATTTGTTTGCCTACTATTTACCTGTCTTGTCTGTCTCGACCTTCATTCTGATTTTTTTCGCTCGTCCGTCCTCGGTTGCGCCTACTCACACGGTGTACCTCGGCTTGCTCGCGGTTTGCCTTATCGGCGGTCTGCAGTCATGCAGACGGGATTCGCCATGCTTGAGGTGAGCGAAACCTGTACGCCCTGGCGTGTCGATGTCGTTTCCCCGTCGGCCCAGTTAGCACAAGTCATGGACGTTGCTCTCGGGCATATCGCTTAGCTGTGGCTGCCATGCATGTAGCTTTGGGTGAAGATCAAGCTTATACGTGTCCACCCGCTTCTTCGCCCGCACGGTTGTGCTCAACGGTACCAAATCCGTTCACAGGTGGATGGGCAGTGGCGAAAATCGCGACATGTGCACGTAATTGCTTGATGCCTCCAACCCCTCATCTCTCTTGCTTGTCCGCAATCAACGTAAATCGCGCCACGGACTTACGCGAAATTCAATTGGTGTGGAGGTCGTCTCCTCCACTTTTGCGCATGATTGAGGACATGTCCGAATAATCCGAGCTGCCCACAGCGAATGTCCCCCTCTGTCGCTAAACGATAGAAAACCAACCCTGAGATCGGATGAATACCTCCAAACCCTCTGTCCCAGTGTATTAAAAACATGCCGGACTATTTCCCATGGCTATTTGACCCCGCCTCTAACGCATTCGCTAAACAAGAGAGAGAGAAACAACGTGCCGTTTAGATCCCACACGCCACGATGAGTACACACGAGAGAAACACGTGCTTGCCTTGTTCGACCATTTGCGCAGCGCACGTCCTGTATCGAGTATTTAGCACGATAGCACGGGTCTGGGGTCCTACGCTATTGCAGCACACAGCACCACTGTCCCCTGCCCGTCCGCTTCGGCGTTCTACGGCGGTGGCTCGGAAGGCATGAGTCGTTTCACCCTCGCACGTTTGGTCGGTTGGTTTTATTGTTTTTCGTAGGTGGGGGCTGTCCAGGCGAAGAACGCCAAGAACATTCTCATCAAGAACGTCTTCGACGCCAGCCTAGGAGGAAGTGAGCCAAGGTTTACGCCAGCCAGCCTTTCATGCTTGTAGTCTTGCTGCTGCGGTTGCGGTCATCTCGGCTGCCGCGCGGGAGTTTTCATGAAGTTCGATGTGAAGCGTTGCAGGCCACATTGTGTTTGTTCTCTTGGTGCTTTGTCGTCGCTCAGAAAAGGTTCGATTTGATTCGATTTGCTGTACGGCCTGCCTCTTGCGTACGATGTCCTGATTCATTGCCCAGATCACTGTTCCTCGTCAAGGAAGAGTACGGCCAAACGATGTTGAGAGAGTGCGAGCGACGATGATGGATGGAAGATAGATATGTACTGTGTTTTCTTATATAGTAAAAATGTGCTGTCCCTGACTTCGATGTACGGCGGTGGAAGTTCGGGAAGCTGCTACTGCATGCGCGACGGCCTTGTTTCAAAAAGCATCCACGACATGCCATGTGATTCTCCACGATAACGACAACCATGGCATGCGTCCGTTGCGGTTTTTTCACGACATAGTCATGTGGTACACCACCGGGTACGGGATCGCGCTAGGGTCGGACTCGTACGAAACGTCCGGCAACAACGGCTTCATCGGCACCGACGGCTTCCTCCTCACCACCGGTGCCTTCAGGGGCAGCGGGGACGACGTGGGTGTCAACTGGGCGGGATGGTTGTTTCAGTGGGCCTTCGCCGCGACCACCGCCACGAGTGAGTGAGAGAGAAAGGGATTATGATTGTTGGATGTTGGTTGCGGTATCACAATAGGTTATCGTCAACGCAGCAGCTCAGAGGTACCGGTGGATTTTTCTACGGGTGTGTGCGTCTTTTCATATTTTCATCGACGGGCCTAACGCGCTGACCAATGAATATTGGTCAGTCTCAGTGCAGTTGTGTGTGTGCATGTGAGTCTCAAGTGATGCCATCCATCACTGAGGCAAACAGCATCCTTGTTGACCAGCCACGGTATGGACAACCGCCGCAATGAAATCGCTTGTTTGGTCGTGCTGTGCTCGATGTACCGGACCACACACAACAGTCGTCTCCGGAGCGGTGGTGGAGCGCGTGACCTTCGGTGCCTACGTGATCTACGCGATGTGCCTGCTGGGCTTCATCTACCCTGTCGTGGTGCACTGGGGCTGGTCTGCGGGCGGCTGGGCTTCCGCCTGGAGGTGAACCCTCCTTTCGTCGTTTTCATTGGCACAAGTGTCACTGCTGTTGTGGTTTATGTTTGGCAGAGATGTGTGCCTGGTAGACGAAAAACCTTTTTATTTTGGCGAATTCCTCCGTTCTGTGAAGATCTACATGTAGCAGGTATTTTCTCAACACTCACTGCAATGAAGACTTGGAACACACCCCATTTCATGAGGGGATTGTCTCGAACGGGTCCAGGAATCATCTAGAGATTCCATGCTCTTTTGTTCAAACACAAAATAAACGAAATGCCGGAACAGGGAGACGGAGCTCCTCATGGACTGCGGTGTCCTCGACTTCGCCGGCTCCGGCGTCGTACACATGACCGGGGGCACCGCCGCCTTGGTCGGAGCCATCCTCCTCGGACCCCGCTCCGGCCGTTTCATCGACGGCATCCCCGTCGAGCTGCCCCAGCTCAGCTTCGTGTACCAGGTGTGTGGCAAGTGATGTGACACGGTGAGGTAGATTGCAGGAGGTGGGTATTCCACGGAGCCTCTTGCACCAGACACTATCGCAATTGGTGAAACCTCTTTTTTGTGATGCTTGTCTACTGTCCGACCCGATGTATTTCATCCGCTCGCCATTTCTCACGTCGCGGTAGTGGACTCGTAAGTTCAAACCGACGAGGCAAGGTCAATTGAGTGGTCATTTCATTTATCATATTCCTGCGTTCATGTATGAATTCCCTTCCAAGAGAGAGGTCTATCGCACCGGCCCACCTGCAGACCAAACTGATATTGCTGACTGCCGGCTCTCTGCCGCGGTAGGTGCTCAAGGACCCATGCACGTTCTATCTCTGCAGCAACGACGGCATCATATCTACCCGACTTCGTAACCGCGTGCTCTCTCTCGTCATGCCATCCCTTGCCTCCGCTCCTTCCAATAAAAAAAACTACGTCAGACTCTCGGGACGCTGTGCCTTTGGATGGGGTGGTACGGCTTCAACGGCGTGAGGTAACACAACACGGGGAATGGAAGCTTGTGTTTGCAATCTTCAGAGAGATTTGTTGCGTTTTGCACCCCCTTTTTTGTATCAGCAATCGCTTTCAATGTTCCTCAGCCATGCCGTCTCACGTACCACTTACCCTGTTTGGAAATTAAAGGACCATTCAGATCACAAAATGTGAAAAAAAATCCCTTGGTCCTTTGTTTCCCAACACAGCGGTTTCACTCCCGACACGTTACTCGCATATCGTCAGGGAGGCATTTGTTGATGTGTCCTGCGCGCCGTCTGTCACTCCATTCCGCACGTTTTGTCTGGCTACCGCGCACCCCCCTCTACCCAGCACGTACCGATTGACGCAACTTGCGACTGAATTCATTTGCCTGCCCATTTGCCTCGCGCCGCCCTGCGTCCGCCATGGCTCTTGTTTGCCCTCGTACGCCCGCGGTTTGCCGTGATCGATGCTTTACTGCGACGATACATATGCGGGTCTTCCGATACCGGTGGTGAACATTCGGTCTCCTGCTCTCGCGACCATCGTGCTTTTACGACGGCCTGCCCGCTGTCGGGGCGCGACTGACTCACTACGATGTGCTTGCACTCCTGCTGGGCACGGCACACGGTCTGCGTTGAACCAACAACGAACCCTACAGCACTCTCGCCATCGTTGGCCTGGGAGAGGTGGCGGCGCGTGCGATGTGAGTCCCCCCCCCTTCCGTTGGGTGCTTTGGGCACCCTCGTAAGATTCATTCCAAGTTGGATCGCTGCCAATGAACCGTTTATGCAAGCCTGCAGCGGCACCAGTCGTGCCGCGGCGTAGTAGGCGTGCTCTATGGGAACGGGGTGACAGTTGGTTGTCATGCCACAGGGAGGGATGGATTCTGGACCACTTTTCCAAACCAAGTTGCAAGTCGTGCCCGCTGTCTTGGCGTGGGTCTTGACATCGACGTCGTGCAAAAGTGGACTTGAGACCCTTATCCACTTCCCTTAAGGGCAAGCCTTACCATGTAATTTGGATAGCTATTCTTCTCCCCCCACTGCGTGCCTCATCGGTGGTGGTTTTCACCTTGCACGTAGGGTGAACACGACCATCGCCGGAGGCGTCGCTTGCGTCACCTCCGTCGCCGTGGCCTACCTCCGAATCGGGTACGTGGACATCACGGCGGCCAACAACGGGGTGCTCGGTGGGCTCGTTGCTATCACTGCTGGGTGAGTGCGCCCGCGCGTGAGGTGGCACATCGTTTACCGCGTCGATTTGTAATGTTGCCTCGCTCTTCTGTTTTCATCATGGGAAGTATTGGTCTGGTCAACCCCCCCCCCCCCCCCCC
>CACKRE030005059.1:52547-66536 GCA_902602495.3 Ectocarpus sp. CCAP 1310/34 | reverse complement strand
CCCCCCCCCCCCCCCCCCGCTGGTCGCTCCGCACGCACTCTGGGCTCTCCCGTCTCGGAACAATTACTTTCCAGGACAAGAACGGCCAACGGCCCGACGCGATGGCGGTGAACCACGAATCGCGAGCGCTGCTGCGGGACGCCCGTTGCGCTGTTCGCGAGTACGCTGTTGGGGATAACGCAAGTCGAGTGAGGCTCCACCTCCCATACCGCCCCCCGCCCCCCCCACTTACCACCGTACGCCCCCCCCAGCGCGCGCGCGCGCCCCCATTCCCGACCCGCCGAACNCCACCGTCCCCCCCCCCCAGCGCGCGCGCGCGCCCCCATTCCCGACCCGCCGAACCTGCCGGCGTCGTAATTGCCATGTTGATGTTGATGGTCTTGAGGTTCTTCGTGCGATTGCGATAGACCTGTGTTATTCTGCCTTTTTTTTGTTTGTTTGCAGCCCGATTGTTCTGGACGTCCCTTTTGCTTGCCTTTATTTTTTATCGCGACAAGGACTCAGCCGTTCCGTCCCCTCGTCGACTGTGAAGGTCGAATTTGTTTGCACACACGCCACGTTCGTTTGGGCATGCTGTGAGAATATTGTACGTCCCAGACTGCACCAAGAATCGATTCCACGTCCTCACGTCAGACCGTTGCGAGGTCACCTACTGAACCACCTCAGCCACAGTTATGGTTGTGAAACTCTATACTGTGGGCACCTTTTGCTCTCTACATATACAATGTTCACCTGCTGTTGGCCGTTTGGACTCTTCTTGGATGGAGTCCTATGCAGGCCTTGCAAGCCTCGTTTGTTGTCGGGATGTTTGGTGCTTCATTCGTGCCATAGAAGTCGCAGCCCTTGGTGTTGTGGTCCGAAAGACAAAGACAACGAAATTGCAACCAGCACCCCAGACAGACAAAAAAATTACAGCGGGCTCGTGTGCAAGCAACCTTCACGGGGGTACGAACAGGCCGAAGGAGATCCCTCTTTTTTATTCCTGGCGGCTGCTGTTGCTCGGTATCAGTATCAAGCGCCTGGGGCAACGACTGACTAACGTCTGCAAATGCTCGGCAACGTCGGTGTGGGGGAAGTGCGGATCATCGCCTCCTGCGCTAGTACATCCGCACGCGGAAGCCCGACATGGCGTAGAGTTGGTTCAGGGTCGTCGCATTCCCCCGTGCACCCCAACCCGCGTCAGCGATTGCGTCGTGGAGATGCATTGGCTGATGCGGGATGGAGTGCAGGGGAATGCGGCGGTCCTGGGCCAACTAAACGCCATGTCGGTCTTCCGCGTGCGGATGTATGTCGCAGAAGGGCGATGGTCCGCACCTCACCCGCACCAACGTGGCCGGAGATTCGGAAACATTTTTTGTTGCTGTCGTTGGTAGTGGTTATGAGAGTGAAGAATGTTTTGCATAAGAGACGTGTCTGTGGGCGACTTGCGCGTCGTGACAGCGAAAGCAAGATGGCGTGGGGCACGCCTACCCTCCTCCCGCGCCTCAGACAAGAAATATCCTACCGGTGCATGGTTTGAGCTATTCAGCACTAAGTATCCACCACCCCCGATGTGAGCTCTCGCCCACCACCCTGCGCTGCGTTTGCCCCAAACTTGTTGTGCAATGGACCCACATAAATTGGTCTGTGGCTCTTGCCCCCCAGGAACTATGGCGCCTTTCGATCGCACACACAACCCTTTCGATCATTGGCAACAGGTTATCGCATCGCTACGGCGTGAGCTGGAAAACCTGGAGGCGGAGGTTATGGGAGCCAAGGCCAAGGCCAAGGAAGAGGCGTCCCGGCGGGTGGAGTTGGAGATCGAGCTCGAGACGCTCAGGTGCGATGGACCTTCGTGTGTCACAGGTTTCACATACCAGTGGTAGTTGGTACGTAGTGTGTTGATCCGACCTGGTATGTAGTGAGGTGCTCGGGTGGCTTGAGGGCTCATAGTTGCTTGTTTTTTTGTTGTGATTGTCTTCACGTTAAACCCTTCTCCGATCTCACTAGCCAGTACCTTCAACCGTCCATACACAAGCTGACTTACCCGAAAAAAGAGAGTATATTGAAAAAAACATGGAACGGAAATATTGATCGGACCATAGGGCCGAAAAAATGAAGTGCTTGTGAGTTGCCTGGGGTTGGGGCTCCACGAGACCAAGATGGCGATGGGAGAGAGGCGAAAGCCGTTCGCACCGTTGGATGGCGGGTGCGGACCGAAGTCGAAGTCGCATCATGCTAGCTCGCGCCCCCCCCGATGTGTGGTTGGGTTAGTTGGGCTGGCCTGGTTGCTTGGTGGGCGGGTGGGGTTCAGGACGTGGTTCGGAGCTACGAAGCACACCGACGTCCAACCGTGTGACGTATTTGCGGCGAGTGAAAGTAAAGAGAGAGGTGTCAGGCAGATGCACCAAGAAGGCGGCACGCTGGCGAACGTTCTAAATGCCGCTTGTGAGACGAAAAATATTCAAAATACACCACGAAGAGGACGACCAATAAGGCCGTTTTGTTTTTGCGATCACAGGTCTCTTCACTGCTGTCGTCGCGCTAATCGTACGTGTACACACGCACATCCACCCTCTTACCAAAACCTACCGTGTGCCAGGGCACGCATGGAAGAACTTCAGAAGCAGGCATCCACCTCCTCGAGGGTAGACGGAAGCCAGAGTCCCAAGGTCCTCAGGGTGAGGGCGCTAGGTTTTTTGGAACAGGGACAACCGTTGGAAGCGTCGTGTGTGCGTCGCTTCGAGCGAGAGCGGTTAACGTTATCTCATCATCCAACGTTACTCCTTCCCACCCGATGTAGACGTGGAACAGGTGTCACGCAGGCAGGTGAGAACCTATGGTAGATGGTAGTGCTGATGGTCTCATGTCGACCACCGGGCAGTTCGCTCCTGCGTTGATGCCACGTGGTTCATGCGTTGTACATTTATTGCACACGTCCCGTGTTTTTGAGGACGAACCCCGCCGCGCCTCCACAGGCTGTCCGGAGAGCCGAGCTCCGTCAAGTTCAGGCCGCCCTCGGCGTCGCGCAGGACCTAGAAGAGAGGCTAGACGTCAGCCTCGCCGTGTCCAGGGCCGTCAGCGTCAACGTCTACTCGAGCGCCGCCAGCGCGGCCGCGGCATCTGGGGCGTCGACGGCAGTACGCTCGGTATCACCACTGCCATCACTGTCGTTGTCGCCGTCCATGTCCGCGCCGAAGGCGGCAGGGGTCGGTGGTGGTGTCGATCGTGACGAAGAAGCCCGCAGTGGGGGCGGTGAGGGTAGCGAGGAGGGTAGCGAGGAGGGTAGCGAGGAGGGTAGCGAGGAGGGTAGCGAGGAAGTGAAACGTGGTGGGGAGGAGGAGGAGGAGGAGAAGGAGGGAGGTGCAGATTCCGGTGGCGACGGTATCGGGCAGGGTGGGGGCGCCGGGATTTATGAGGATGAAGGAACGGAAGGTGGGGAGGAGGAGGAAGAGGAGGAGCAGGAACGAGGGGGCGCAGGTTCCGGAGGCGACGTTTTCGGGGGGGACGGGAGTGCAGGGACAAGNGGAGGAGGAGGAGGGGGAGGAGGAACGAGGGGGCGCAGGTTCCGGCGGCCGTGGGATCGGGGAGGGAGGGGTTACCGGGAGTATCGGGGATGGAGAAAGGGGGGGTGTGCAGGAGGAGGAGGAGGAGGAACGAGGGGGCGCAGGTTCCGGCGGCGACGTTTTCGGGGGGGACAGGAGACCAGGGACTAGCGAGGATGAGAAACGGGAAGGATGGGAGGAGGTGAAGGGGAGAATGGGGGAAGACGGGGGGGATGCAAGTTCCGGCGGCGACGGTGGCGAAGAAGAAGCGTCGCTTTCGGGATCGTCGAAGGGAGAGGAGGACGACGACGGAATGACTGCGGTGGGGATGGAGATGGAGACGGAGACGGAGACGGAGACGGCGAAGACTGGGGGGCACTTGGAGAGGAAGGAGGAGGACGAGGGAGAGATGGACAGGCAGCGGCAGCTGGAGGCTCGGGCGAAGACGTCGGAGGCGGCGGCGGCGGCGGCGGCGGAGAGATCGAGGGCTGCTGCTGCGGCGTCGGCGGCCTCCAAGGGAGAGGGAGACCAAGAACGCGGGTGCGCTGAGGGGTGGGCGGGGGGATTGAAGAAGTACTTTGGGGTTTTTGTGCGTTCCCGCCACCGCCGGACGCTGTTTAAACAGTTTGTGTTGCATGGCCGACAAGAAGTGGTACAATAGTGCATGTGTCGACACAACTTTTTTTTTATCGTAGGGGCTACAGTATAGCAAGCGTCACTCGCTGATTCAACACATTCCACGCGCGCTTCTGCTCCGGCTCCTCTTTTTTTTTCGTCTCGAGAAAACTCGAAACACCGCCAACTTAACCCCAACACAGGTTTGTCGAGAAGGGGGTCGACGAGCTTGAGCAGCAGGAGGCCGCCGCCCTCGCCGCCGCTCTCGCGGCAGCCTCGACCCTCCCCTCCTACTCGTTGCCCCCCCGCCGCTACACCGCCGGGGTCATCTCCCCGAGGCTGGGTAGCCCGACCTACCTCGCCTCGAAGGGCTTCGGGAGCTTCAGCGGGATGAGCGCCTCCGAGCGGGGCTCGGAGTGGCACACGGCGGGCGCCGCGGCTGGGAAGGTGGGTGGTGATATGTGTCAGGATCTCGTATGAGTGCCGGCCTTTTTTTTTTGTGACCGCAGAGAGTTAGGTGCGGTCCACAGATCGTCTGCTCTTTGTTCAGTTCAGCGAGAAACAGGTTCGGGTCAGTGGGCGATGTTTTTTGTTTTCTCCACCCGTGCGTGATGCGCGCGTAACGACGCGTGTGCGGTGACGCGTGTTTGGCTTGTGGTTGCCTCCGAGGAATTGCCCGGCATGCACACGCTTGAGTTGCTTCCAATGCTAATGCCCCTTGTTGAGTTCCTTTCGGGGAACTAGTTGTTGTGTCTCCCTCGCCCACCTTGCTCAAGAATGCACCTCGCATCCCACGCCAAAACGATATCATTGCTGCCCCTTGTTGCAATCTGTGTGATGTGCGAAGTGAGTGACTTGACGCCACATGCTCTTTTTGGGCAGATGCAGTGGAGTGAACATCGTCCTCCTAGCTGTCACTCTGGGGGCGGAATAAAGGACTCGTGCGTAAATGTCTGGGGGAAGAGCGAATTTCGGTGAAAACGAAGGCCGCCCCGGCAATATGTTGCTCTCTGTAAAACCCAGAATCTCTTATTTTCCTGGCGGGCGAGCCGCGTATTTAGGGGAAAATAGCATCCCGTAAAGGCGCTTGACGAGCCATTTCACCCTCCATCGAACTCAACGAATGCATGGCCCCATGGAGCACAACCGTCAAAGCCTCTACATGCCTCCAACGCGTGGCTTGCTGTACAGAGCGGACAGAGAGTTACCGATTACCATTGACGCGTGCGTCTCCACTGAAGCAAGCCGTTCCAAGTCCTTCCATCACTCATTCCCCCCCACGCCCGTACGGGCAAAACAACAACGGATCCTTTTCTCGGCTACGGCAGTGTCGGTCTCTGGAAGACGCTTTCCACGCCGCGGAAGGAGAAAGCGCGAGAGGGGGTGACGCGCAACGGTCCGCGGAACGGTCCACGGAACCGCCCGAGATGGGGCTCATCATCCCAGCCTGGGCCCCGCCCGGCCCCGTTTTCGAGAGGGAGGGGGAGGCGGAGGCGGGGGCGACGGCAGCTGCACCCGCAGCTGCACCCGCAGCTGCACCAACACCCCTCAGTAGCGACGGCGACCTGCCGGACATCCCCATCACGGTCGCGGATACGTCGACGGAGTCGCTTGGATCATCAACGGAATCGGCGGGTTCTGGTGGTGACGCGGCGGAGTCGGGTGGAGCTGAAGGCGACCGTGCTGACAGTACCAACCGTGCTGATAGCTCCAGCGCGAAGACAATGTCGGATGGCGCAGCAGCGGAAGGAGAAGACGCATCTGAGGAGGATCGAGAGAGAGAGGGCACAACGGAGGGCGTTGTTGGGGCTGTCGACGATCGTGACGTTGGAGTTGATGGATCCAGTGCGCAGGGCGGAGCATCTGATGGTTACGGCGGTGTTGCAGTTCGTGCTATTATATATAATAATAGTACTGCTGTCGAAGAGGGTGTGACGGTTGATGATGATGTCGGAGATCGAGCAACAGCAGTCCAGGGTGGTGATGGGAGCAGCGCGGAGTACCGACAAGGGCCGGTGGGTGGTGATGAGAGCGGAGTTCCTCCAGCGGGCGTTTTGGATGAAGCAGGCGATGGTGTCGATGATACATCAGAGGCTTGTGCGGCGGCTGCCGAAGAGCTCGTGGCGGTTGGTGATCGAGAAACAGGCGAGGGGAGCAAAGCGGGCGGAGGAAGAGGAAGAGAGACGGCTGGTGATGGTGATGGTGATGGTGGTTGCGATTACTCTGGAAGTCGTTCGGGTGCTGAAGAGGTTGCGGATGTTGGTGATACTGGTCGCGCCGAAGATGGTGCAGCAGCAGCGGTGGGTGATGATGGTGATGGTGATGGTGACGATTACGCTGGAGGTGATTCAGGTGCTGAAGAGGGTGTGGCGGTCGATGATGGTGGTCATGTCGAAAATGCTGCAGCAGCAGCCGTCGCCGGAGGTGGACCAGTTGATGGTAACGACGGTGATGCCAAAGAGGTGACGGAGGTTGGTGATGCTGGTGATGCCGGAAATGGTGCAGCGACAGCTGCGGGTGATGATGGCGATGGTGATGGTGACGATTACGCTGGAGGTGTATCAGATGCTGAAGAGGGTGTGGCAGTCGATGGTGCTGGTCATATCGAAGGTGGTGCAGCAGCAGCAGCAGCAGCAGCAGGGGCTGATGGTGATGGTGATGGTGATGGTGACGATCATGCTGGAGGTCTCTCAGGTGCTGAAGAGGGTGTGGCGGTTGATGTTGCCGGTGATGTCGGAGATGGTGATGGTGACGATCACGCTACAGGTCGTCCAGGTGCTGCTGAAGTGGGTGTGGCGGTCGATGGTGGTCATGTCGAAGCGGCAGCAGCCGTCGCCGACGGCGGAGCAGTTGATGATGGTGACGACGGTGGTGCTGGAGGGGGTGTCGCGGTTGGTGATATTGGAGATCATGCAGCAACCACAGGGAGCCGGGAGGGCAGTGAAGACGACAGCAGAAGGGTGCCTGGTGACGTTGGTGAGGGTAGGGTTCGTGGGGCAGCAGTGGAGGAGGGTCGGAGCACCAACGAGGAGATGGGTGATGGAGATGCGGCTCGCGCAGTCGCCGCCGAGGCGTTGGCGGCGGTGCTACAGGCGGAGCTCGACCAAATGAAGGTAGGAACAGACAGCAGCAGCCAGGCTTGGGACGGAACACTCGCTGAGATGTATAAATTGCACCCGCTCTTGCCAGGTAGGTGGTTGTGTCCTTGTGGCGTTGGCGGTGGGCTCAGAATGCCCAACTTTCAAGGAAGGAGGATTGTGGAAAGAGTTCCCGCATGAGAGCGATGTTGCTTGCTCAGTCGTGTCCTTTAGAATTGGTTCCTGGGAAAACGGGGGCTGCTAGTAACGTAGCGGCAGCATCGCGTTGCCTTGCTGCAGGCCTGGAAATGTGAACATGAACGCACGGGTATACGGCCGACTTGCACGTGCGACAACTTCATGGCCCACCCGGCTCTTGTTGGTTCTCTTACGTCCTATGGTCGTTGCCTCCACCACTTATCGACTCTGTCTTGAACGAGTGGCACATCGTACTTTTGACGTATATCCTACCTGGAATGACCATCCCCCAGATGTCTCTCCGAGTGGGTTTCACCGGCAAATATTCACGTCGTGACCAGTCGTCATCAATCGCAAAGCCCGTCGTTCAGTGGATAAATGAAATGCGATGCGGGGACGGCATTATCCACGGTCAATTTGGATTTTTTTTACTGAAGGGCATGACCGCCATGGATGACATCACCAGCGTTCATGCATACCTACTCGTGAACTTGCATCATGGCGGCACCCCTTCCCAGCTTGAGTTGTCGGTGATGTACGGGAGTTAAAAGTATGTTTTCCAGCCCTATAATGGATTCCCCGTATGCCTGGATTTCCGATGACTGTTGTTCTTGGTTGGCGTCGAGGCCGGCGACGGCGATGCGTGCGTTATTTGTGGTATTCCTTTAGCTCGACACGGCTCACCGGTACAATCCTGTCGTGATTCTTGTTCGACGAACTTTTGTTGGACGTTACTTCATGGTTGGGAGTGCTAATTGCACATCATTGTACTTGTGCTGGTGGTGTGTTTCGTCGTCTTTAACCTCCAGGGTCAGCTCTCTGAGCTCAGCTCCGAGAACTGGCGCCTTCGCATGAACGCCGAGGCTGCTGCTAGAGAAAGGGGCGCAGAGATAGCTCGCGGCATGACGGAGAGAGCAGAACGCATCCGGGCGGGCAGGATGGAGAGGAACGAGGCTTCGGCCTTGAGCAGCAGAGACGCCGCCACCAGCAGCGACAGGGACAGGCACACGGAGGTCGATAGCAGCAGCAGCAGCATAAGCAGCAGCAGCAGCGACAGCGGCGGCAGCGAAGGTACTGGAAGCAGCGGCATGAGCGACGTAGAGGAATACCTCGGACTGGAGGAGACAACACTGGTAGTCCAAGACGCTCCTGGGCAGCAGCGCCAAGAAGCACGTGACAAGGGCGGGGGAGTGATTCTACGCTTCCTGCAGGGGATGCAGCCAGTGTCGCATGTACACTGGGAACAACTGTAGTCCATGCGAGGCATACATGAGTACCACGAGCCCATCCAGGGGCGTCAAAATGGGAGTTTAATTTTTTTCGTGTGAGGAATGTTTCGAAATGTGGATAGGTGAGGTTACCGTAGTATAAAATGTGTGTTTTTGTGCTGTAAAGGTGGCAACCTATGTACGTTCGTGTATCTGCGGTATGCGTGCTTTGGTAGAGGTTTGCCGGGAGAGCTTTGGGATATTTGTATATGTTGCAGGGCAAGTCAGGCGCCTTGGCCATACGGCGAAAACCCGTGTTGTGCGTCACACTAATATTGTCACGATAGCCAAGCAGAGTGGAGTGACTGGGTCTCTTCCGGCACACCCATCGCAGGTGACGCCGTTTCTTTTGTCACCCAGACCACCCAAGGTAATTTTCGTTTCCCCTGTTCCTCTGAAGCATCGCCAGGGGTGACGTACAGAAGGGGATGGGGGTGGGAGTGGAGTGGACTTTTTCTTCGGCAAGAGAATCGCACGGGGTGGGGTGCAGGGGAGGGGGGGCGTGGGATGACCCGTGGCGTAGATGTAGTTCACGGTGTAGCTAAGCTCGATTCTGTTTTTATGTGTCCATTGTACTGACTTCACGTGTGTGAAGGTGAGAAACCGCTCCTTCGATGGTGGTGTTGGCTTTGATATGATAATATTTCGCCGAGGCTGCGGTATAGAGGCGGGGCGCTATCCAGCCAAATTGGAACACCATTGATACAAAATGTAGTCAAGACTTCGTACTCCTTGAATGTTACCAAAGAGACGATTGTTGTGTTCCAGCTTCTCTGGTGGAAAAAGGGACAGGGGGCCGCATCCGGCATCTGTTTCTGGTGACCGGTACATGTGTGTCAATTGTCGAATGTAAGTGCTGTAGGAAATTATCGTCAGTGATGATGTAAACAGCCACCGAAGTGTGGACTCGAGGGTAGCCCATTGTGCTTATGTATCTGTTGGCTTTGTTTGTGCCTTTCATCGTTGTGGAGCGATGGGCGTGAGAACGCAGGGTACATGTTTCGGTATCTTCCTCTATATACCTATCTCGGTGTGTGAGGGGGTGGTGTCAGGCAACATTTGAGGCAGCTCCGTGGTGACACCCTGTCCTAGTATCTGCATGAGAGGGATGGTTGGGTGATGCTTTTCCGAGATGGACCCAACATACTTTGTATGGCAGTCCGTGAGGACTTCGATGTGCTTTGTGAATTGATTGGAGCTACCGGCGTGTTTCGATGCAGCTTTCGCTCCAATGAAAGAACGCGTGCATATTGAGGCATCGCATGGTATACACAAGAGACACTAGGCATAAAAACTCCCAACAAAACACGCTTTTAATGCGTGGTGAGTTTCGTCGAGCTTGCGTTGATCGCGATCACACACCTAACGCATGAATAGTTGGTTCGCACGCCAAAGGCCGAGTATTGACGGAGCGCGGGGCATGGCGATAATCGCTTCGTCGTCGCTGTTGGGGTAGAGAACGAGCCCAAGGCACACTACAACGGAGCCTAACAGTTTCTTGCCGTGGCGCGTCATGTAAGCATATGCGTATCTCTCGACCATGTCGCTTCATTGCCCGCACAAGGTGCAACTCGGTCCGCCCATGATCCCTAAGCGGGTCACACCGAAAGGCTATGATCTCTACCCATCGAGGAAAGCAACAAACGTACATGCCCTCCTGCGTAAAAGGCAGTTTGCACACATGCAAAATTAGGATCAGATGGTTGTTCGCATGGCCTGTGTTATCATAACCACACCGACAACACCAGTTTCCGAGTCCCTGCCGGTCGCGACCAAATACACTGTAACTGTAGGGAGACCTCACGCCCGTCGGCTGTCTGTGATGTAAGGTAATCAACCGGACGACAGTGGTGCATACACCAGAACATCCCTTCTCATTGGTACAGTATCTCTGAACCGTACAAAATACAAAACGAAAGGCGGCAACCTCCAACATAAACGTGGACCGCTACATTGAGAGGCGTGAAACATGAAGTGCGAAGCTTGGAGCAGAAACGTCACCAAGCGAGACGATCGATCGTGGATCCGCCCCGCAATTCGACTTTCGACGACGACTGTACAACGTCCCCACAATAAATCGCTGCCCACACTCCCAGGCAACAACTCACACCCGTCTCGTGGAAGTCCCTGCTACCAAAATTTTCAAAGGCAAACCAATTGCCAGCTTTCGTATCCAACAAGCTTTCCCAACCATACTTGATTGCCACGCAGGAGCCCTGACTACAGGAGCCCTGACTACAGTACCCTTCACAACACCTGGAAGGACTGACTCAACGGGTCTTCACCCAAACGTCGGCCCTGTGCGTCTGTAGGTGAGTGTCGTCCTTCTCCCTTTGCTTGAAGTCGGCCCGCAAGTCAAACGTCCCTCCCTTGACGCCGACTACCGCCATATGCCGCCCAGTCACCCCGGATTTTCGCACCTGACGCACGCGCGCGCAACCGCCGCAGAAGGTCAACAAAACGTTCTCGGATCGGGAAGTCATCATCGTGATGCTCAAAGAGCAGTCGTGACAACGTCAGTGCACTCATTGCACGGACGAGGCGTCGCAACATCGCCGGGCGACGGCAAGCGTGCTGCTGTACCGTTACATATTTTCGCCAAGCTACTGAACCAACCGCATCACGGCGGTCGTCCGGCCCCTGCTGACGACAGCATCATCAACGCGCGTTACACGCCAGCCTCAGGGGGCGAGGGTGGATGATATGGGGACCCCGTGTCTCAGCGCCACCCATGCCCCCCACCCCCATGTTCTACACACCACGAAAACCCGTTTGTTCGAAAAAAGTCGATCCTTATGACCGCATCGACCGCATCGACCGCATCGACCGCATCGAATGGGCTGGAAACACAGCAGTGAGTGGCAACGCAAATGGCGGCCAACGGCATAGGGATATTCGGGGCGACTGGCGTACCGTGGCGAAGCCCGCTTCTTGCAGTTCGGCGTCAATGTTGCCTGCCTCCGAGAAATAAACGTCTAGGTAGGGCTCCGTGCTCCTCAATATGGAAAACAGCATCTGAGAAGCACAGATGGGGACAGAGCAGAGCCGAATGAACGGAGGATTTTGGACTTCGACCTCGAAATAATGTAAACCGCCCGTGCGAGACAACATGTTGGCAAAAAACATCCCGGATAATACAGCAAGCGACGCGTCCACTACAAGTTAACATGGGAATGAGTGTATAAACACCAGTTCAGCGAGGTAACCACCCCAACCGGTACGAAACACTCCCATGGGAAAATCCTTGCCACTTGCATCAGTGCAAACTCGTGGAAATGATCGCCATGGGAAACCTCTTGTTTGAAGATAACAGCAAAATCCCTATCCACTTCACACTAGATTCACAGTGAAAACAACCTTGCGGCCCCCGAAGGTCCTACCGGCTAGGGGGGCTGTTCGCCTGAAAACGATGGGCTTTCGAGGCGGACAAGCTATCGTCTGAAGCATCCTTCCTCCCTTCGCGAGCCAATCCCTGGCGCTGACTCAACCTTGCTGTAATAGGAGAACAAACAAAGCAAAGTGTTTCTGCCGCAGTATGCATGAATGCCGCTTCACTTACCGGGTTGTTCCTGAGCTTAATGTAGCCCGGGGCCGAGGGATCCATTTCCATGATGGAAACGCTCCCGCCCGGACGGAGGATTCTGAAAGCCTCCGCTAGAATCTGGCGAGACGTGCAGGGGGCGATGAGGGAAGCATCGTCATGTTGCTTGGGACCTACGTACGAAACGCCGTGCTTGTCACTACAACACCAAAACGGTTACAGCTTGGGCGGACCACCGCCCCATCGAGGATGCACCATTCCCTCATTCAGGCAGCTTTGTAGGGCGCATGTTGTTGCCATGGTGGAGGTCGGTGTTCGGCCAACGGCAATGTCAAGTACCGCTGTGTCCCGACGGAGATAAGTTTACGGCACTGCAGCTGCTCCACTTTATTGGAACAACGTTGGATCGTCCGGTCAAGCACGATGCAGGTACCTTTCCAAGGCTATTGGTTCGGTGGACAATGTGTAGCAAGTGATCACGGCAGTCGCGTCAACTTGAGTGGCGATTCATGCCGAGTACGCCACTTAGATTCATACCGTTGTCAACATGTACGTACTCCATAGTTTTGCCGACGACCTGGAGGTGATCATACCAAGCTGTCAAAATTGCACCACTACTCCACCACGTGATCGACGACTGCTCACCGATCTCCTTCCCTCGGTCGACAGCTCGTGTACCACCAGAGACAAGGAAACGAGAGAAGCGCTGTTGTCCTCCAACCCAGTCCTAGCCGCGTCTCCGTATTCCAGCTCCACGCGAGGGTCAGCGTTCTGCGCCCACCCAAGGTTGGTTGTTCCAAGCAAGGCACGAGGCAAATGGAAACAAGCTCGTGCGACCTCGGTGGGGGTATTGCGAATAGCGCCCAGAGACGGCACCGATGCATGACACCTGGATACACCATTCGACAACTACCCAAAACGTCGCCATCCTCGTGCCAAGGACAAGACGTGAACACCACCACTTGCCTCGCGAACCACCGCACGAAATCAAAAACGCGGGCATTCCGCAACAGTTCCCGAACGAAACAAGCCAAGAATGAAAAAACGGACCTCGTCCTCCTGCTGCATGAATCGCCCGGTCAGCAGCATGTACGGAGAGAGGTCGACCCCCACCACCTTACCCGCGGAGGGAAACTGCTCTGCCAGGTACCTGCTCGGCAGCGCAGCGCAGACGCGTTGTCGAAGAGAACAGTTTGCACGATCAGGGACAACCATCAACCGGCGCCATCGTATAACCGCTACAGCAGTGCCAAACACGACCGGTAGGAACACTGCAAGTGTCCACGCCGAGGTCAAGGTAATGTGCTCAAGTCATTCGGACGGCACATCGAGCGGAGCTAGACACTTTCACGTCCATGAGGAAGAGGAGAGGATGATGGCATGGGCAAAAGCGGGACGAGGAGATAGTTCATGCTCTCCCCTTCAGCAACAATGAGAGGCAAGAAACGCATCGCGGACTGCAAGCACCCCAACTACCGTCGGGGTGGCCCGCCCCTCTTGCGACACAGACCGCGTTCTCCCCTCCGCTACCAAAAGGCTACCCGAACGCTGGCTAGAACCCATAGCCCGCAGTATCAGTCAAGACGTACCTGGTGCTAGTGCCCGACCCACACCCGAGGTCCACCACGAGGCCACCGTCTTCCACTAGCACGCCTAGCCGCTCCATCTGCGCCTCGTACCCCTTACGCAAGAGGTGCTCGCCTCTTTCCGCGTCCTCGGGAAAGTTCCGGAATCTGATATTTGGGGCGGGGTGGGGGGGGGGGGGT
>CACKRE030005059.1:28374-52490 GCA_902602495.3 Ectocarpus sp. CCAP 1310/34 | reverse complement strand
GGGGGGGGGGGGGGGGGGGGGGATTCGAGCATCATGGCGTCGGCTCGTGCTGCCGGGACCCCAATGGTCGTCGTGTCTCTAGGCGAAGAAGCACAAGTAGGTAGAACACTAAATATTGTGGAGATGATACCGTAGCTATGTGTGCGAAGCACAGGAAAGGGTCGGAAGCATGGGTTCACTCCGCTGTTCCACACGCCATTCATACACTCTCGCGTGTGCATCTGAGACCACAGCTGTCGGGGCGTGGCTCATGAGTGGGTATTCGTTTACGCGGGCTTGGTATTGTTACACCAACCCGCAAATACAAGAGGCATATTCAGCAAACCTCGTCAACTGCCCACCCACGGGGGAAACATGTGAGAAATCGGAAGACCACCCTTCGAGATTCAATATTTACCATCGAGACTATGCCATGGACAGACAGATGAAACTAGACCGAAAAGCAATGAGGAACCAACGGCGCCGTCATTTCCACCAAACACGCAGGGTACATGCACGCCGAAGAGCTTGGCATTGGGTCTCAAGGATGAGCGAAAAGGGGTGGGTGGCGCAACCCTCACCCGACCGCCTTGGAAGCAAGGTGTTGCTCCCAGGCTGCCTCCCAGCACAGGTTTCCGTCCGCATAGGCGTGAAACGGCTTCTTGTAATAGTCAGGGACCTCCACGGAAGACGTTTCCAAGAGCCCTGTTGCGAGGAGGGGTGCAAGGTGCCACACGCAACTCAGATGTGTCGTCGGTGGCCAATTATTTGGCATGGATGAGGAGGCAATCGCATAGATATCACAGAAAAAACAGCGGTGAGAGTTTGCTCATCTTTATCAACAACATGACCACCTAATAGGATACGTATGAGTGGTTTCGGAAAACGCCATTGCCCCCACCTCTCTCGTTGTGAAGAATATCAATTCTGAGATAAACATGAGCTGCCCGCATTGAGCCGGGGGTCAGCGCGCCAAAATCTTGAACGTTGTGTGCATACGTATCTCGAAAGAGTGCTATAACAGCCATGCCGAATCATTGCACTTCCGAATTTCGATGGAGATAAAGAGTATTTCTCAAGCTTTCTGTTTTTGGTATGGCTCCAAGCCCCTGGTGCACCTGCCAGAGCCGCGTCCCAGTCTTGGGCGTCTCGCAACCGCGCCACCTCTGCGTCCCAATCCACGCCGATGTCCTTTTGCGGAAGCAAGCACAACGACGGAGAGGAATTGCGAGAGTGAGGTGGGCAGCGGATATGTTACCCGGGCCGTATATAGTGCTGGCTCCAGTGATGGGGTTAGAGAACGTGGGCAAACGTAGTCGGTGAGTGTTGGAGGGGACAAGCTCGGCGCCTTAAAATACTTGAACGCAGAGTGTCAAGGAACACGATTGGATTTTGGATCACGATCGAAAGTAACGGGCATCTGGAAAGTTAGCGTAGGGTATGTGTTGGGGACACTTGGTAGGATAGTTCGAGCGAGAACACAAGCAGACACACTTTGCATAGATTGTAGAAAACATCCGATTCGTGTCCGCACTAAATCGGAGCAAGTAAAGCAGCAAGCAGAGGATGGCAGAGAGGACAGCGGGAGGCCTCAGGGCGATCGGCAACGAACAGTCTAGTGAAGAGGACGTGACCGAGGAAGAGAGAGAGGGAGAGAGCTTACAGGCTTACAGTGCTGAATTCCGCCAGTAAATCATGCTCCAAGTGATGATACTCGTGAGAGTCCACAGCTAGAACCGTTGCTCTGGCGAAGGTGTGGGCGAATGAGAGGACATTGGGTTGTTTGAGAGGACATTGGTGACGTTGGGACCAGGTTCAACAACTTATTTTTCCAAAACATGCACGAAGATCCGCTGATCATGAGCTGCATCGCGTGCACACACACACCTCTGCGCTTTTCTTCATGGTGTCCTTCGCTTGCCGTATGAGAAGCGGATAAATAGGCGAACCGACGATTGCAGAGGCCACCTTGTCTCCCAACATCCCCCCAAAGTCTGTTGAGGCCGCGGCAAGTCCGGTCCTGCTGCCGTCAGGTGATGATGTTGGATTGGCCCGGTTACTTCTCCCACCAGCATTTCGCGCTGCGGGCCGTACGGCAGTCTGGAATCCGGTCACGCTAGAGATAACACAGAGGCTTGCCAGTACGGCTACCCATGATATGTTCCTTCCGCCCGCCGTCATGCCGGTGGCTATTTGCCCTTGTGTTTGCTCTCTCTCGTCCCAGTCCAGCTCAGCTTTCGTCCAGGGGAAACGCAGAGTGTAGTGTTAGCGGAAACAAGGGGGGATCACACCAGGATTTCCACAAGGTTCGGGAAGCGGTTGAAACCGTCATTTTGGGCGTTGTCTACGACCAATTTCGCGCATGAAGGCAGACGGAGGACTCAGACGGGATGACTTGTTTCTCTGACTGTTAGAGCGCAGGAATACGAGAAAGATTATCTGAGTTGTGGCACCAAAGCCACGAGGTCGGGCCGTCCACGTTACCAAGGTTCTTCTGAACGCTCAGCCTCAGCCATGGCTGCCGTCGAAAGCGCGACGAGCTCGGAGTACATGCTAGGACCAGAGCTGGGGGCGATTATCGTGGACCACTACAAGGGAGGGTTCGATGAGCACGGGTGGTGAGGATCTTAGAGTGCTCTTTGGGCGCTATGTGTAATATGACGTCGTTTGGAAGCGAGCCCAGCACTAGCTAACCACGCATATGACATCAGCTGCCAAGCCAAGGATCCTGTTACTTGGATGGAATCGCGCAACAAACTAACTTGCAAGTAATGGTCATCTCTAACTCTAACACCAATGTAGCATGTTCGGCACACGACGGAGATAGCGTGAAAACAATGCAACAATGGAATTTCTACACTGCTACGCTGTACAACTACAATTCGGTACTACTGTGGGTAACAGCACGTGGGTGTTGAATCCCTTCTTCTGTGCCCCCGTTCACACATAATTTGAACCAGGAGGATTTCTCCTGGACATTTTTGCCGTTGTACTAGGCAGAGCCTTGGAGGGGATATGCTGTAAAACGTATACCTGGTACATCTAACCTATGGGTGTTATTGTTCTGGCTGGCATCACGCTTTTCTCATGTAAGGACTGAATCATGAATACGTCCAGTTTCCAGCAGGTATCCCTCCTTATCGAAAAAACTGTTACACGTTCATAGGAGAGGGGCTATATTCTATTTTCTCAAGCAGCATGATATTTTACACGATGATAGCCTTGCTCGTTAAAAAGAGCTGTCCAGCCACGCCAACGGTATATCTAACTGAAGCTTGGGTTCACTACACTCCTAAACGCAAACAGAAAAAGTCACAACGATGTGCTAAGAAGCTGAAATGCGGATAATATCTTCGCCGGCACTTCTCTTGCTATCGAGCAGTTACAGCGGGCAGGGCGAGGCCCTCTTCCGGAGCGGGAACAAATACAGCGGGGAGTTCCGCAGAGGCGTGATGGATGGTCGCGGGTGTTATACCTGGATCTCCGATGGAACCGTGTACGAAGGAGACTTCAGGTGGGCGAAGCAGTAGTCGCAATGTGATGTGCAACTGTAGTATGGGTTCGCCGTTCAGTGAGAGTCACTATTTACCTACCCTAATGCGATTGTCGGCTGATCTCTCTGACTAAGGGTTTGAATGATCCTTCGTGGCCAACACATCAAAGTGCATTAGAAGTCGAACGCTGTCGGATTCAGGGAATGAAACTCTTTCAAAGCAGCAATGTAGCAAAGGTGCTTACTCACGACCGCGGGAGACAGCAAACCATCCATGAGTACCGCTTGTTTGTCGTCTTGAGGTCATTAGATGCTCATCGAGAGCTGTGGTGGGTCGAATGCACACAGCAGTCGTGAAGCCCAGCTGGCCAGGAACAACTCTCAGTGACTTTCTAACCAACTGGTGCTGCTCAGTACAGCAAGCGTTGAAACAGGCGCTCTGCCTTTTGAATGTGCCCCCCCGCAACGATTTGCCGACGTGAAAACTGTTGGTTCGTGGCGTTCTCACATAATACAGAAACAACGAAATCACCGGAACCGGTCGATACTCCTGGAGTGATGGGAGTGGTTACGAGGGGGGGGTGGCCCTCGGTTTGCGCGACGGTCATGGCGTTTTCACCAGCGCTGATGGCACGCTGGTGAGCCAGCCAACGTCTCCCCTGTAGGTGAAAGGACACGATTGGATGTGTAGTGCATTGAGTGCAAAAACACATAGAAACCCTAGCGCCCCTTCGATTGGGCAGCTATGTTGACTCGCCGCTCTGACTGCACCTGTAGCCTGTAGGTTTGGGGAGAACACGAAAGAGGACCTGTTCCGAAAGCCGCGGAGAGTACTCCCTTGCAGAAGTCTCTTCGGATTCGCAGTCACTCCGTTCGCTCTCTGTCTATTTCATGTGTAGCGTGTCTTGGCCGGTTTTGGATATTACAGTGAAAACGGCCAACCTTCGGACCCCAATACTCTCGGAATCCGGAGGCAAAACGTGAAGGCCTCGGCGCTCCGCATTCGATTATCATATATGCTGTTTGTTGTGCTACAGATTATTCTGTGCTCCTGCAGAGCAGCAATGCGGGAAAAATAAAAAAACATACAATACCAAGAGGCTCATCATGCGGTCGACAGCTGTCTGAGACCGAATTGAAACCGCCTAACAAACAAACAAGGTTTACGAAGGAAGCTGGCAGAAGAGCAAACGCCACGGGCGCGGAGAGCAGCGGTACGGCGTCGGCACGAAAGACGTGTCGTCGTACGCCGGGGATTGGAAGGCGAACTGCCGACATGGGCATGGAACGATGACTTATGCTTCGGGAAACGTTTACGAGGGGGAGTGGGTTGAGGTGAGCGGCAACACCATTCTTAGGTGCCTCGGATGAAAACGTGTTGATAGACAGTGGAAGGAGTCCCACCGAAGGAGTATTTTCCCGCTAGATTAGGTTTGATCTCGCCAACCACCAAAGCACGACTTTAGGTGTTTTTTTCCGAGGCACAACCTCCCCAGTCAGTCTGCGAGCGGCAACGATAATGATGCAAGGTTGTCCATGGTTGGCCTGGCTTACAGGATCACAAGGAAGGCATGGGCGTCATGAACTGGAAGGAGCGACGCGAGCGCTACACCGGAAACTGGAAGCAAGATCTGCAGTGTGGATACGGCGAACACGTGTGGATTGAGGAAAGGTGCACAGCGAGGGAGGACGGGCATGCAGTGCAGCCACAACAGACTTTTGAAAGGCCCTTGTTGGAAGTGGAGGCTACTCTCAACATAAGGATAGGGACTGTTTATCCATATGCGTATCATTGTAGGCTTTTGTTGAGAAGCACGATGACCACTAGACCACTAGTCAGCGCTAGCTAGTGGTCTAGTGGTCATCGTGCTTCTCAAAATAGGGGTGTGACTGACTGTGGTCGTCGAGAATCTTCCCCTTGACCGCTTGTGTTAGAAGTCATTGCAGAAGTATATTCTATTGCAGCAGCAGCGAGTAGACGCATCGGCCGCGAGTTACTTTCGAGGGAGCGTTCATATCACAAGTACTTACTCGAGTATTTCTCTTCCGGCAATGCAGGAGTCGTGTCTAACTACTACAAGCATCGAGTTCTTTTGTTTACCACCGACGAGCCCCGCACCAGGGCCGCCCATAGACGCATACACTTGTGGCAAGACCCAAGTCTACAATGTACGGTACCGAATGCCCATCACTCACAAGCACTGCACTTCCTACAGGAAGCCGCAACAACCGACTACGACAGAAGATGCCAACCCCCCACAGCCACTGCACTTCTGCAGGAAGCCACAACAAGTGGAAGTTCGTGCTTATACTCAAAACTTCCACGAGAGCTTAGAAGGTTTCAGACCAAATGGCATCACCGGGGGGTATGAAGTTTTTTGTCCCAAATGGTAGGGTGGAGGTGGACAACAAAAGGGTGTTCGGTCATCTCGACGGTGAAGCGCTTCTTGTTTGTAGGTGTTTCTCTCGGGGTTCTCCTTTCCTCTCTCAGTCCCCGAACGATGTCTGGCACTGCTCTGTGTGTGCGCCGCCCGTCCTCAGGCCCGTATCTGCAGTATCGATGGATACCCAAAAGCAGATGTGCAACGTCTACAGGGGAGAGTGGCTCGACGGCATGAGGCACGGGCAGGTATGAGAACGATGAGCAATACCTCAAAAAGGAGGAAGCGGGGTAGAATGCTGTTGACAATGCATGAACAATGCAAGAAGTTTTCTGCTTTGATATGTGTCGGTAGATGCGTTCCGCTCGCTCGATCTCTATGTACTGTGCGCTCCACCCATTAGAGCAGAAGTGAACGCGTTCTAGGAAGAAATGGTTTAGTTCTTTAGTCTGTTTTCACGCGCTAGGTTCAATCTGAAGCCATGCAGTAGCCAGTATAACCACGCAGACGGCTATTAGGTCCCTGTCGAGCTGATGCACACACACCAAGGTTCCTCACCAACCAAGAACAAGGCAACACTCATGCATGCCTCCGCACCCCAAAAGATGACTCGAAAGTACGGTTTGTTTTTTTCTCCGACCTTCTCATGTGGAAATGAATCTAGGGCACGTTCATGTATGCGGACGGGTCTCGGCACACGGGGCAGTGGCGTAAAAACAAGAAACACGGCCCCGCCGTTTTCATGTCAGACAATGGGAGAACTTTCGAAGGGCTCTTCGATGACGACGTCATGCTCGGCAAAGTGGGACAGGTGATTGATAGATACACTTGTGCTCCAAACCAAGATGATCTTAACAGTAAATGAAACCCAAGCAAAACGCCAAAAGGGGTAAGAAATAGGCATCAGATAAGTGAGAAAGCGTCGAACACGGTTGACCTTGCATACCCCGTTCACGACAGAGCTTTTAGACACGAGAAACTCACTTACAAAAGCGTAGTAAATGATTGACTACAGCGAATCGGCACGATTGACACGTGTCCAGGATGATGAGCATCCTGAGTTGTCGGCCGCGGTGAAGCTCAAGATTGCCGATATCCTTAGCTCAGGAACCGAGGTAGCAAGAGCGGCCGCCGTCAGGGATGTGGAGAGGTCCGTCTTGCAGGTATTGATGGACCATACGAGATAGGGAGATAACGTATTCGTCAAGTTCAGTATTGCGGAAAGACATGCAATGCCAAATCGTAGTGTAGTGCTGCACCCCGGCATGTAGGGTTTACCAGACAAACTCCGCGGTGCTGTTTCGATCCGGCGCTAGGCGTGTCTTCAACGGCAAGAAAAGGTCGAGGTCAAAGCTCAAGCATTCATCGATGTCATTTTCCACTTTTCAAGCGTTCATGAACTACTTGTGTCAAGCAGGGAAAAATAACACAATCTGTTGGCCAACAATCGGGAAAAGAGAGCGTGTACAAAACCAACAAGGACCCAAATCATCAACTCTATTCAGAAGTTTCCACCACGCTCTCATTGAAATGACTACTGAAGGCATGACTTTCATTTAATCAACACTTGGAAATGGAAGGGCCGTACTCACACCGACCCTTGCGCCCTTTCATCCCGCACATCCCGCACATCCCGCACCAAACGATAGATCAACAGCGACCTCAAACTGCTGTACAAGCACTACGCCAAGCCGGAGATGACCGCTCCCAGAGACAGGTTCGTTTCGTCTCTCGCGTCGGAGATTCGGCAGCTAGTTTAGGGTTGGACAGCCACACACATGTTGCGGATTTTGGAGCTCTCTAATCGGTCAACATCCTGTGCTTTTTCATGGGACATTGAAAGGCGGTTGAACACCAGTGGACGATTCCTCTCGTCCGAATGAGGAACAGTTTCTAGGAGAGGTACAATTGTGCTGCGTCCAAGAAAAATCCACTCGGCCTTACCTATTATATGCCGTAGCCCTGTGCAAGTCGCTCACACGAAGTTTTGTAGGCTACGAGTGGTGCCCCAGATTCTTATTGCCGCCAAAAAACGCTCAATCAGTTCTTCACTCCCATATACATGCACGCCACAAGAATAATATCGAATGCCCTTCATCGGTAAATAGGTATAAGCCCATCAGCTACCGGGCAATCTACACCTACCTTTCTCTTTTCAACAACAACGTCTACACCCTCCTCCCGGGTTGCACGGAAAAACAGTACGATGTTCACCATGTCGATGGAGCAGTTTGTGGTGTTCGCTAGGGACTGCCGAGCCCTCGCACCATGTACGCGGGTGACGGTCGGGGAGGTGAGGAATTTGGAAACACCAATGACCCAATGCCGCGATCAAGTATTCCATGTGAACCCGGTTCATATAATAGTTCCTTCACAGAAAAGGGAAATGGCCTAGGCGCAGATGTCACCCTAGAGGCAATAGATACATTTGTCGATGTTTTGACGAACAAAACGCATGAACCACCACGTCCGCTCAAGCAAGAACTTATGTGAGGTTGGAACGAGAACAACGCTGTTTACTATCGGGTAACAAACTTTGTCTATCGGATAGCTTGCGCCACGCTACTCGACACCCGACACCGGCATGTCATCGACTCGTCCTCTAGGTGTACCGAATGTTCTTTCGAATGAGGCGGCAGCACACGCTTGAGCTCAATCAGAGTCTCGAGAGGGCGATGGCAAGTGGACCTTCCACCGACCGCCACCGACCTTCGACCGAACACATCGAAGGGGAGGGTGGAGAGGAGAAGAGGGATGGGGATGGGCACAGTAGTGCCTACTGCTCCGAAAGCGATAGCGATGGACGCCTTCCGCAGGGGAAGAAGGAGCTGTGCGTGGCGCGTTCCGATCTCGAGACCGAAGGCGGGGTGAGAGGCAGACGAAGGCTTTTTGATACGATTTTTTTTTAGGAGAGGCGTATTAGTTGGCATTTGGACGGATGTGCGCGTTCCGTTTTATTTTCTGACGGTTGCGGATCCGTTGGGCTCTTGGAAAGTTGGTCAATAAATGAACATGGTCTTTCACGTAGGTCTTTCTTTTTTCCATTCCAAAAGGTGACGTTCTAGTCGCAGAGGACTTAACAATTGGTGGGCGAGTCTGTTGCTCGGCTTTCACGGCAACGGTTACGAAATCCAACGCACACGGCCGTGTTGCTGTCCGAAGTGCGGTCGGGCATTGGTATTTCGGCATCCAGATTGCACGATCGACTTTCTCATTCACACCGACATTGTTTTCCCAGCCGTCGGTCTCACACTCTAGAACAAACAAATGCCATTTCGCCAAATCAAGACTCCTCACATGCGACCACCCAGGCCAGCCATCGACCATCATTCCCACCGCCCTGCCTCCTACTGCCCGCCCTCGTACCAGATCTACGACTCGCGGAGGGCCATCACATTCCGAGAGTACACAGAGGGCATCGTGCGGCTTGCCAGAATGGTGAGTCTCCACGCTGGAACCGGTGACGGCTCCAACAACTTTGCCGCTACTGCCGCCGCCAACATTGCAGCTAGCGGGGGCGGGGTGCCCCGAAACATGAGCCCCTCCGCAAGCCGCGCCACCACTCCAAGATCGTCCGCCTTAGCTCGGATTGGGACAGCGCCTATCGAAGGCGGGGGGTCGCTCTCACTCTCGGCTGTCGGAGAGAACACCGTCAGCAGCAACGACGTCACTGCGACCCGCGATGCCGCAGCGGCAGTGTCAGCAGCAGGCGTTATTGATCGGGGTGGAGCATCCCAGAGCTTCACGGAGGGACGAGCCGTGATAAACGTGAACGCTGACTTCAAGCGGTTTGTAGGAAGCCATCTTTCCGAGCTCCTGACGACGCTCTCCGTTAACGCTGCCTTCGGCGGCGGAGTACGAGAGGGGGACCGGCGGGGCGGCGGCCGCGGCGGCGGCGGCGGCGACGGCGACGGCAGGGGTGAGGGCAGGGGCGGGACTGGCGGTGGTAAGGGCGGGCGAGGGGGTGGTGCGGCTGTGGCGAGAATGGGGGCCGGGGGAACGGTCGACAGCAAACTCGAGGACAAGGGGGTTGGCCCAGTGGAGTCACCTTGTGTCAAAGAACTTGGCGAGGCAGAGGAACAGGCAAGGACATTGTGCATATTAATGCCGAGAAAATCGGCCGATCTCGGGGAATCGTTTTTGTCTCATGGTTGACCTTCCCCGGAAGGGCTCATCTACCCTTCAGTCATCAATTCTAGACGGGGTGTGTACTGCGTCTGGTGTTTGTTGTCCCAAGCCCGGCATTGAGTGTGCGCCAGTAACGTGATGTTCTGCGTTCGCGTCGTGGCGAAAAACGACAGAAAGACATGTGTCCAGTTTTGCAACTACGCCATCCGAGAGAGAGGCTGGCCGGTAGTCTATCGTTGAATGTGAGAAATGAAATTTGTTTAAGTCACAGCAATAATTCACCTACAGCACAGCCACCCAGAAGAGATGCTTGCGGCACAAAACCGAGATGTAAAGAGCCGACTAAATGAGTTCGTTGTGTTAGTCTTACATCTTTCGTTCGTCACTCTGTGCATATTTTTGAACTATACAAGCACGTTGCTCAGCTGCTCTCCAGTGTGGGTAAACAATGGTCAGGGGGGCTTGAGAACAACAACGAAAATCTACCCGCTGCTTGCTCGACGAAGGTTGTTTATGGCATTTTTTTTTCCAAGAATGAGTGTTGGTTTATCGCGAAATTCGAAGCCCCCCCATTTTGCGCTGTTTCGGGAGATGATGTTTGGTTTTGGTACGAGAGGGGGCGGATCTCTCAGGAAATGAAGAGTGTTCACGGTGTAGTACATCATTCGAGTGTGTAAAACGCCATCTTGCCTTCAGTCAGATCATTGCGTGGACACTGCAGCCCTTGCCGAGTGTCGACCAGAGTTCACGAGCACAAGTTGCTTCAGCCAGAAATTGCTGCCATGGAATCTACAGCTCGTGTTTTTTTCCGAATGCACGAACTGTCCGCGAGCTCTCTCCCAATAACGATAGCCGCACCCATCGTGCATAAATGATAGGAAAAACAGCATGCATATGTTTCGAAACTACTTAAACCGTATTGTCGTGTTACGTGTCTCGCCGGACACATGAACTCGTTCAACGCTCATCAACAGAACCTTGGCCGTGCCTGTAGCCCGTTTTGGAATGAATGATGTGCGCTATCCTACTCTTACCACGCCGCAGGTTAGCTCTCTGTACCGTATCTACTCGGGGCCTTTGCTCGTTCCGATGACGCTAAGGGGCCTGTTGAGGATGGCCCGAGATGCTGGTCTACAGGAACGGGTCGGTCTGACGTCAGAGGATGTCAAAAGGGTGCGGCACAACCAAGAAACACCATGATATTGTACTAAGGATTTCGTCTCGTCTGCAAGAGTGCAGTAGCGTAGATAATCCAGTCGGAACTCTCGCGAAAAAAGGAGCTTGTCTAGCGTGAGAACTGGGGAGGCTTGAAACAAAGTGGTTGTGAGCATTTTGGCCCCTGCCCCGCTCATCAGTCTTGCTGTACAGAAGATTTTACGGCACGAACTCAAAGGATTTGCCGCGGAAGGCAATCATTCTTCAAGGACAGTGCTTACTGTCGGTGACCGGTGAAACATGCTGTCCACCACCTGCCTATCATACCCAAACAGCTGCCGTTTGCCCGCAATGCGCCCTCCGGCACAGCCAGGAGTAAAAAAAAAATGAGCAATCGCCCTCACCCTGCGCAAAACACGATGCCTGAGCACTCGCCGCTGCCGCCTGCCTCACTGCCTGTGTCCAAACGTAGCAGATATTCAAGCAGGCGAATGCTTTCCTGCAGAGCCGAGATGGCCCCGCGACTCCGGACATCGCCGGATCGACACCGCCACGCGGTGCTGTCACCAAGGTCGCCGATCCCGATAAGAAAGAAGGCAATCCTGTAGAAGCGCTGAGACTATCGTCGTCCACCGCCTTGGGGGGCGGAGGCGTAGGGTTTCCTCTGCCGACGGTGGATTCGGCTACGGTGTGTCTCGTGGGCGCCGCACCCTGCACGGTGGACCTCGACTTGCTCGACCAGGAGGTGAGCATGAGTGGATAGCATCTTTGCCTGCATCGAGGGGTTACGGATCTCAGTCTCGCGCGCTTATTTTTTTAGTCGTGGCACCTTGAGCGAACGGGTCACGCTCCAGGTGAAGGGGACAGGTTTCTTTGAAGAGCTGTTAATAGTCTAGAGGAAGAATTCTGCCACACATGCAGACTTTCGGTCCTTTGACCTCGCCGTATTGCTTTGTAGGCTAACACTTGACAGACGTGAAGAGAGAAATTAGACCGTTGTCCGACGACGAGCGACTGTCGAACGAAATAAGACCAAGAAACAAAAGAGACGTTCGAATACCTCTTACGGCACAGGTCACGTGCGTAGGTTCCGATCACCTAGACTGGATACACAGCGTCTCACCTTCAGATTGGCGCGATGCATGTCGAAATCGAGAACCTTGTTGTAGAACGATGCCTCAGAAACGAGCAGGGAGAGGCACTACGGGACTAAGCGCGGGGTACATGTCGGACAAGACCACAAGGAAGTTCTCCAAACTTCTTCAAAATTTCCCGCTCTGTAGTCCCTGTCTACGCCTTTCTTCCCCCCTTCCCCCACTCTCCTCCCCCCTCTCTCCTCCCCTATGTACCTTTGTTCGCCCTCTCTCGGCCCGCTCAGATCGCATCATGCACCATTGCACTTGAGGCAAAATCAGCGACCGTGCTTACCCAGCTGTGTCATACATGAAGTACTTCCCATCCACACCACACAAAACGACACCCCTCGACGTTGGCCTTGATCCCTTCCTTCCGACCATTTTGTCTTGGCTGGTTACACATGATAGTTGATGCCGGATGAGTTCAAGGTGGTGATCGCCGGACTGTTCGAGCTGGCGAGGGACCAGAACAGCCAATCGCCTTGCGCTGCCGACGATGAAGGCGTTGAGAACCAGCCCGTCCCGCCCGTGGAATCGTTGTATTCGGACGACCCTGCTTGGGGAGGGGGGACACGAGAAGGAGACGGGGAACAACCCCCCGCGAGTTATTCGGGTGCCCAAAGAAAGGCCGATAGTGCTGGTGGCGGTGATGGTGGTGCTACCGCTGCCTCGGGAGTCTCGACCCAAGGAACACCGACGCCGGGTGCGAAAACAGCGGCACATCCAGTCCAGAACGGTGAAAGTAAAGGCGAGGACTCGGCTAGTCTTGACGCGGGGGAAGGGTCCACAAACACGACAGCAGCAGCAGAGGCCGTAGAAGCGGCGCCCGAGTGGCTGGCAGATCCTAAGGCGTTCGTGTCGCGGGTCATCCAGTGGGCGGGAGAGGGGAGCGCCAAGCGCTCCAAGGCCGTGCGCGCCAAGCCTCCCACGAGAGAGATGCCGAAGCTCTTAGCTAGCAGTCTTTTCTTGAAGCAGATGCAGGTGACGAGAGGGCGAACGAAGACAGCAACAAACGGCGGGACGTTCTTAGACAGTTGAAAGCGTTCAGAGTCTCTGGACTGGGCGTGTCTTGAAGTACACTTGCGATACGCACACCGGAATGGAGCACCTTTGAGGGGATGGGAGTGGGAGCTGGCAACAAGCGTGGTGTCCCCCAACCCCCCGAGTGCCCATTGTTTGGTATAATGCTTGGTGGCGTTGCGGGGGCACATGTCCCGCACATGCGCTAGTGCATGGAGTTATGTTCCGAGCACTTTCTCGCCGGGAATGACCGTTGTTCCGTTCTAGGATGCGTCGGCGGATTTGCTAGAACTGATGAGTGCTTTGAGCTTTAACATATCTCTAAGTTTTCTCCACTTCACCTCAATTTCAGTGGTCCCTTTGATTCCACCTTCCCACCAAAATCAAACTCATGCGAAAACGTCCACCAAGCATGCTTAACCCGTCATTTATATCGCGGGACCTCTTCGCGTGAACACGCAAATCAAGGCGTAAATACGCAAACAAAGGCGGTCCACCTTTTGTACAACGCAATTGCCCATACCATCCACCAAGTCTAGCATATGACAAACAGTATCAATATCCTCCGAACTTCGAAATATCCCGCAAACTCAAGATGCCTCGACCACATGCATACATACCGCTTCCACAAAGGCTTCCACAAAGGGGATTCAGGACCGACTGTCATCGCTCACAAGTCGATCCGCCCCCGTTACCAATATGTATTCACGAGTACGTTAGGTCCAACACACACAAGAGGGGTGGGAATGGTGGTCCCTTGGCAATCACATCAAGCTTTAACTCCTTGTGTGCGTGCGTTGGAATAACACCAAAAACGAAACAAAATTGTACCATTGAGGTGGTACGCATCATAGCCGCTTCTCTTGTTCTTCATTGTAACCAACCGCATTTCACCCGACCGCAACATGTTGCCAATGCCGACAGCACCCCGCATTGATACACCAGCCCGTTGTGGTTATCCTTTCCGAACTGAACCATTCTCACGACATTCCGCCTGGTCCCCTACCACGTCCGTCCGTCTACCAAATCAACTAATCAATGCTAGTGACTCGACGTTTGCCCTTACAGACGTACAGCCGATTTGTTTCCCATGCGCCCTCAGCTCACGACATTCCGCCTGGTCCCCTACCACGTCCGTCCGTCTACCAAATCAACTAATCAATGCTAGTGACTCGACGTTTGCCCTTACAGACGTACAGCCGATTTGTTTCCCATGCGCCCTCAGCTCACGACATTCCGCCTGGTCCCCTACCACGTCCGTCCGTCTACCAAATCAACTAATCAATGCTAGTGACTCGACGTTTGCCCTTACAGACGTACAGCCGATTTGTTTCCCATGCGCCCTCAGTGAAACCTGGGTTTCGGAAGACGGTACTTTTCCTGGTCGACCATGAGACTGGGTATGGTATATGGCCAGGGTGTCAGTAGCGCAGAACATTGATTGGCATTGTACCTTCCGTGACGACTATATTTAGACTATGTAGAACAACTTACGTCAGCATCGGACATCCAACCCTCCTCCCTCTCGGCCAGCCCTTGTGCACACCAGCAGCGCCGCTCTGACATTTTTTTATTCTGCACTCCAAACACACACTCGGCTCCCGTTCCTCTCTTCTTTCCTTCCTCCTTCACTTACTGGTTTCGGGCAGTCATTGCCACTAGTCAAAAACGAAGCAAGTTATCACTATGAACAAAACGCAAAATTAAAAACGAACACGACCGACGTATGAAGCAGCCTGTCCACTGTGTATACTTCAATGTCTCCCCTCCCTCCCTTTCTAATTGCCGTGTTTCCCCTTCCACTACCACCAGCTCTCCCCAGCGCTCTGCTGTGTTTCGTACATATGAAGAGTGCAGACACAAAAAAAAACGAGTGGCTGGTTTACCGCGCAGCTTGCTTTGCAAGCACTCGCTCGTATGACCTTGAAATTTACACAACACAACCACCGTGTCAGAAAAGAGTTGAGTCAAACAGCACTGTATTCTCTGCTTCTTCCTCCTCCCCTTGCCCTCCCAAACCATGAGCCTCTCCCTGTCGGACTGTTTACTCCGGCCAATGCACGCCCTCCCTCACTTAATTAACCTTCAGCCGCTTCATGCGCGAAGGCCCCCGCCCAAAATACGCTACACGATAACACGACAACACGAAAAATACTGAATATCAATACTTCCAAGTACAAAACATTAAGTACCGATTGTCCTCCACTGACAGCAGGTTGTTTCTCCCCTTGCATCAGCAAGCTTCGAGACATGCCCCCCCCCGCCGCGACTTCGGTGCGCTTTGCTGCGTGTCTAAAAACACTACAGAACAACCGACCGTAAGACCGTCTAGGCTTTTGGCTTCTGAATCTATTGCACAGCATGCACCCACTTCGACCGAATCCTACCATCCCACAAAATATATTTCCACTCTTTGACGTAAAATACGGCGTGCGGAGCTCTGAGGAGGTCGACCAGCACTACGGATTCCAAATGTGTATTGGACTACACTCCCATTCTCAACGTACGCCACCAAAATACCCGCGATGATGTAACCTACCGCGATGATGGGGTACTTCTAGCTTGCACGGCATGGGCGATGATATGGACTTCATATCCTATACTCCCCGCTGCTTTCACGAAAACACCGTCACCACCGGTTTATCAAAACCTCAACAAGCAAAAAACGACACGTTGATACTGACGGAGCACTCAAAAACACCTCATCAATTAACACGGAGGAAAAACAACTCCGACGTCACTTTGACGCACCATGACCATCAGCAGCAGCACTATCACGATCGCCACCCCCACCATCGCCGCTTCCAGTCTCGGGCATCGCCAAGAAGTTTTCGATGTTGACCGTTTTCGGGACCCCCTCTCCCTCCCTCCCTCTCCCGCCCTCTCCCTTCCCCTCCCCCTTCCCGCGAATCGTCGGGTCGGCACCCTGCCGCCTAGAAGTTGTCGTTGCCGACGCATCTACTCCGCCCTTGTCTCCCTCCCCCCCCGCCTCTTCCTCGCCACCATCACCGCCAACACTGCTAACAGCAACACGAGCGCGGTCAGTGCCAACGCCCGCGGAGTAGGCGGAAGTGTCCTCGCCCTCAGACTCGTCGATCGCGAAGGCTTCTGTGTCTTCCGCTCCCCCCACGCTTCCGACGCCGCCGCCGAACGCCACGGGAGGTTGGGCGGCAGACATGGCGGCCGGGGTCGGGGGAGGCGGCGGGGGGGGCGCCGCCGGATCAACCCCTGGTCGATTAACCTGAGCCTGGTTGGCATGGTGATTTGATAGAGAGGGGGAGAAGAGGGACGATTCAGGATTGGTTGGATGTTGGTAGGCTACCGGGGGGGAAGGAGCGGTTACTCTACTCATCACCTCTTTCGTACGGTAATACAGGGCGCCTTTGCACGACCACTCGTGAAGCAAAGGTTCAATTTTCGACACCAGGGGGGACACACGGTGCAGGGTGACATTGAGAGCCCGAAGAATCTGCGGGAAATCAGAGAACAACAATCGGGAGCACCGCAGTTTCTGCAGTCTGGCTCGTCCACGATCCCGCACACTTTTACTTGTACGCTTTTAGCGGAAAGGGGCCGATGCTCTCGAAATCTTCGTGCAGCCCCGGCTTCTCTCGTGGTAAAGCGAATCCTATCCCCGCGGAAGTTGGTACACGGTCAAAACTTAAACCATTCCATTCGTTTGGCAAACGGATTTATTTCTGTCGCGCCCACTACTGCGCCATCCATGTTTTTTCATACTTGGGCCATATGGCTCGCCAAGTTTCGCTCGCCAAGGTTCCGATGTTTGATTCAACAATCCTTGTGCCTCAACACCGATTGTGTTTGGAGGGAAGCGGTGTGATGCTTGAAATTGACAGTGCTCCTCGCAAAGTACGGCACTGCAGCCATACTTCATGCATCTGCAACCCTTGCGCTGCGTTTCACCACGGTATGCTTACGGGGGCTTTCCCTGTGATAAGGATAGTGTGTCGAGCTTGAAAACAGTATACATCATTTACCTCGCTGTGAAATGTACACTAAAAGTTGGGTGAGAGGGTGGGTAGGGTAAACAACACGGGCGAACCTTGTAAGCGAGCGTCTTCGGTCTGAGGCAGCTGTAGGAGTTGTCCCACACCATGATGACCACGGCAGGAGCGTTACTGTCACGGTCGGCAGTCCACCGTCCTTGGAAAGTCTCTCCAGACGCGTACCTAAAGTGAAGACGGTGCGGAAAGACAACAAAGATCATCTGATCATCTAAGGGGAATGCAACCAAATATTGCACGGTTCCTGGAAGACGCTCTTCGCGGCCTCGCGAAAACCTTATTTATGATGGGTAGGTTAGAAACATGAATGATTTCTTTCGCGCGCGCATGGAGATAGAGCCAGGTGTGCGATTAAATCCGATTACAATTGCTCAAGGTGATTTGTTGTATGACCAGGGTTCGACGCTCTGTGTTTCATGCACTTCGCAAGAAATACACAATGGGTTACGCGGGCGGCCGTGTTTCTGGGCATGAATGCCCGACACGCACCGGATCAAACATGCCCAATCATATTCATCACTCTCCACCACAAACGTAGAACACGTCGTAGCAAACCTGTGCGGCAAAAACGCTTTAAGACCATGTTCGACCCGCTATTTTTTCGTTCGCGACCAAAACTGGGAACTAGGATTGTTTGGAGTACTATAAACATAATTCAACACTGCTTCATCCCAGTAACTTCCCTAGCAGCCTTACCGTTTGAGCTCGAAAATGTCTTCCTCTGTCGACCCACCCATGCCTTGAAAGCGACGCCGGAGCGCGAAGCCGAGGTCGTAGTCCTGACGTGACATCCCCACAACACGAAGTGCGAGAGTGGGAGGCGACGAGTGTCAGTCCCACCCGGAGAACCACACAACATGCGAGGAAAACCATGGTACTTTGCAGCAGCTGGAGACAGCATTGAATAACGTGGTGTAGCAGCTACTTTGCTCCTCACCTTTACCCTGAACTCCCAGCACAGGCAGCAGCCCGGCGCGACGACGAAGGCCTGAGACAGCTGCTTGCCGCGCGGAACGAGGAGTCCCGTGCCTCCCTCCCTCCTCAAGACTTGTCCCGAGCCGTCCTCCTGCAGCTGTTCGTCCACGAACTCCTCGAACGATTTGGCGCTCGCCACAAGGATCTTACACGGCGTCATACGAAATTTTACGCAGCACGGCAAGGCGCATCATAAGGCATCAGACCACCGGGGGGTGCAAGGAACGGCAGGGAACGAAAGGGGCGCGGAACGACAAGCTACCAGCGATGCTGAACAGTGTGCACAACAGTCGCATTTTTCTGTACAATTTTCATCTTCTGCTTTGCGTCAAACGTGATGAAGACGTACGTCCCGGTGCCAACTCTTACAGGGGTGAGCTGTCGGTAAAAAGAAGAGAGGCACCAGGAGAGAAACCATCCAAGGGGGGGGGGTCGAAAACCACGTCTGACAAGGCCCATTGCAGTGCCGAATGTACATGAATGATCAGCTTCGAAGACCTCACAGATCAAGACACCACGCCAACATCAGTAGAACCACCAATGACGTACTCAACGCCTCGCAAACTTATACTACGTTTTTTGAACGTGTCGTGTGAGTCTTGACGACAACGCACACTCACGCGAAAAACAAGACACACAACCCGGGGGGCAACTCTCGCGGGGAGATTTTTTCTTCCAATATGATGTTAGCACCGGGACCAACTGAGAAGGTTTATCGTATTCTGGACCATCCAATTGGGACTGGGGTGGGTTGGGGCAAATCAACGGGAGGAACCCATCCTTTTATACAGACTACGATTGCTCCTCACAAAAAACATTCTCCTTCACTTTGCTGCTGGGGTGTTGTGTTAGCTCTTGTTGTGCAGGCGCAAAACAAGTATCTTAGTCACCGAGACAGGCCGCCCCTCCAAAACGCTGTCCCCAGTCCCCTCCAACATTTAGCACCCATACAATAAACTAGTGGGCGTAACCCGTACTCTCTCCAATACATCATGTTCTACGGCGTTGATGGTCCTCGAACTACAGCGCCTGACCCACTTCGAGGGTAGCTTATCTACAGAATCCAATATTTCTTCCAGTAAACTGGTAAACCACCCTAGACACCGTACCCCGTTGTCTTCTGCGCCAACCATGTGTCGTGGAATGCATACATAGATCTGAACGTACCTTGCCGATGGTTCTGGACGTGTACGTGAACTGCACCCTGGCTGTACCGGCAGCGACCGACACGGCCGTCGCCGCCGCTCCTGCCGCACGTCGTAGTCGAGGGGACTCGCTGAGGGCCTGCGTCATGTTCGGAATGGCAGGGGGGTAAACAGCGGGAGCCATCAGATAATTGTGAGGCGCGTCTCACACGTAGGTAGTCTGTTTGCCGCGACAGTGGAGCACGAATAACGCCGTTGGCAGTAACAGTCGCAGAAGCCTGCCCGCTTGGTCCTCGACGTGTGCGGTTGATGGCCAGCACAGCTCGCTTCTGATTTGCACCTGGTGTAATAACGCTCCACTTGAACACACATACCTCCTCCACGGGCGAGGTGCTAAAAGTGGTCATGGTCGATCGAAGTCGTGTCGCTCGTCAAGGCAAGAATCAACTCCGTCCAACGCAACACTGCAACACTCAGACTGTCTCACCTCTGCGGCCTGAATGAATCTCTGTCCAACGTAGCCGCGCCCACCCGTGGCAGCATCATCCTCCACCGGCAGCACAGCACGAACGTTCACGAGGTCCTCGGCCGTATCATCACCCCTTAGATCTTCAAGTACTTCCCCAGCTTGGTCGCTTAAGTCATGGCTAGCCGTTCCAACGGACGCTGCCCCCGAATTGCTGCCTGCCGCCGCCCTCGCTGTAGGCGCTGCCGTCGCTGCCACCTCACCCTCCGCATCCCTCGTGCCCGTCGCCGCAGACGAAAACGGTGAAGCAGAGTATTCCAGTGCCCACCCTGGTACAGATACAGGCGGCGTTTCCTCTTCTCGCTCCTGCTTCGTATGAACGCCGGGATCATTCGAATACGCCGCGGCAGCGCTCGCTCTTGGGGATGAGGCCGATCGCTGCGATTGCTCCTCTACGGCTGCGAGGTGGCGCGATGAGGGTAAGCTCGACGCTGGTGCTACCGGTTGCTGAACAGCGGTCGTCGGCGTCTCACGCGGCGTGTTTGTGGCCGAAGCAGCCGGTGTCGGGGGCGACGTGACTTGGCGAGGCGATGAGGACGGAGACAGGGATCTTGGAACCGGTTGCTGCTGCTGCTGCTGATGTTGTTGCTTTTCTTCCTGCTGCCGTGGCTGTTGGCGACTATCGGCGATGCGGGAAGATGCGGATGCGGACGCGGACGCGGCAGAAGAGCCCGCGATACGGCCTCTGGTGTGCATAGGGAGGGGAGAGTAGGTGCGAGCGAAGCCTTTGCGTTCTTCAGCAGCCGGAGTGGAGGATGGGCGGGCGCCGGAAAGGAAGGGGTGCGGCACCCGCGAAGTTGGGGAAGCAGGGCTCATCACCTTGATCTCGTCCATGACCTACTCGCGCGGATAGAGAAAAAGGTCGGGGGGAAGAGGCACAAGATTCGGCTAGGCTCGACTCGGAATGGTAATTCAGGCACGCTCAACACGGAAAAACATCACTTGGTGTTGTACGCTCGCCAAGGTTATGGCTATTGTTGAACTTTGGCTGTTGAGCTATATATTCAAAGGAGATTCTGTAGCAGAGCCCGGAAGAAACGATATTGCGCGAAGTGATTCTAAACTCTGTTTCCCACCGCATTGCAAAGCAAAATAAATGAGAGGTCTATAGATCTTTTATGTACAAGTCGGCACAGACACACAGGAGTTTTGCAAGGGAGCCTGCTTTGTCCCCAAGCTATTTTTTTTTACAGCGTGGCACAATTTCTCCGAGAAATTTACCTCTTCTGTCTGGCTCTCCAATATGTGCGGAGGCGAGTGCATAGAGCTCAGTCATACTCAGAAAGTACACACCTGGCGACCGAATGCAACATTTCTGAAAAAATCAAACACAAATTCCCTAAACGGTACAAGAGCCACAGGAAAAAAAGGTGGTACACGGTACACGTCACGAGACACTCGTTTATTTTTTTCGCAACCATGCTGTACTGCTGAACGTTTAACCAAGTTGAACAGGAAGAAAACACCCACCTCTTGCAGCCGTCCCCAGGGACCAGGCAGCGGCTGAGAGCTGTCGGGTGAGGGTGCAACCCTTCCCCACGGTAGAGAAGGAACAGGCGCAGCACTGATACTTTGGGCGACCCCGGCTGTCACTTCTTCCGCCGATGAGTCTCTCGAGACGACCACTGAGTCCTCGGAATCTCTGGCGTTCCTCCTGGGAAAATCTTGCGTCCCCATGTCGTCAACGGGCGGCGTTGTTGATGTTGCAAGAGGAGAATCGAGGTCGAGCTCAAACACCCCCGATATTCCAGATTGAGAGCTGGGCGGCCTCACCGTTGATAACGAAGTTTTTTCCGCGGCGGCTTCAGGTAGAGGAGGTTCAACGTGGGCAGTAACGCCAGCGTCGGACGGAGGTAGCGATGCTGCCGTGTCCGTGGACGATCCGAAGAATCCAGGCCTCTCGACGGTTTCAGAGACGCTTCCAACATCGATCCCCGACGGAGACGGTGCTGCTGGTGCTGCTGGTGCTGCTGCTGGTCCTGGCACTGGTGCTGGCACTTGAGAGGATGGTGGTGCCACTGTCTCACGTCTAGGTGGCACGAGATCGGGTCGCAAATTCGTAGAGGAAAATGGGCGAGGCCCTGCGGCAGCTGCGGCAACGCGCGTGGAAGGATCTGCGGAGGTTGTCGGGGCTGAGATGGTCAGCGCGGCAGCACTCGGCGTGGTTTCGGCAGCAACTGCAGCGCCAGAGCCGGCTAACTGTCTTTGCTGCTGATGCTCGTAGCCTTCCTTGGTCTCCCAAGCTGGAGATAGACCAGGGTGGGCGACTGCAGCTGGAGACGTGGATGCTCTTGCGTCTGCTAGGTTAGAAGAGCACAGGCTGGTCGGAGAAGGTGGTGCAAGATCGCTCTGCTCGACGCGTGGCGTGCTTGGCGCATTGATGGTCAGGTTGACGGGTGCAGCCTGTGGAGTAGCAGGCGGCGTGTCCATGTTGCTGGTAATTTTGTGAGGGAGCGGGCGCCCCCTGCCCTTTGCTGGCTGAGTGGTGTGCTACGTTGGGGAAACATGCGAATTTGCGTAAAACGCTAATTCGCGACCACCGCCTGACAAGGTTGTCAAATTCCGCCGCCTTTTTCGGAGAGTGCGAGTTCCGCCGCTGCTGCTGTAGACTTGTATACTTGTATGCGACATGCGACCTCCAAAAAAAAAACACACCGCCACATCGCCGCCTCCTGCTACCCAGCTGGCTGCCACTGCTGCGTGGCTGGTGCTGTCGTACTACGCTTGGGTTTAAGTTGATTGCACGCCCTGCACGGGTGCCACATTTCTCAAAGGAGGAGATACCTGTGATTCGAGTCGTGCGAGTAGAGGAGGAGCGCCGCGCCTTGGCTCTGCACAGGTTGCAAGGTTCACTTGCCCATGCAGCTCGAGAGGCAACTACCAAGGACAAGGCGGCGCACGTCGCATTCATGGCTTCTGGCTGTTTTCGCGGTGCTTCTGCGCACAGCTGGAAGCATTCACCACGGACGTACTCACGGTGCTCGACCGCGCTTCCCAGCTTTCGCGAGGTGGGTCATTTGATGTGTGCTGCTAGAATGTTTGGAAAAGGGTTCGCTCATGTTTGATGCCAAGTCATCCACATGTCACCCATGATTTGATCGAGTGCCACCGGACCCTCATTACCTCTGGTATGCTACGGGTGTGCCCAAACCCACCTATACGCCTCGACACCACTCATCAATAGCCATGCCTTTCACTTGAGATCTTCGGAAGACAGCTGGGCAGGAATGGTCGGCAACAGCCAGCCTACAAGAAAGTAGCTCGTGTGTAGCAGCTGCTGCCAAGAATACACTGCGGCTATGCTGTACCTCCCCCATCTACCTGCTGTCAAAACCAACACACCCACTTTTCCCCATTCTGCATTCTGTGTTTGACTGTGTATTTGCGTGTCTCCGTCGGCTTCAATTCCACAGATGCTCAACCACAATATCAGTAATGCCGACTTGCTGCGGTTGCGGACCTTCAAACTGGACACACCGGTTTGACGCTCGCAAGCACGGCCGGTCAGCGCACAGCAGGCACCGGTATCACGAAGGAAGAAATGGTGGGCCGGTGATGTGCGGGGTGATCGGTATTTTGCTGGCGGACCATGAGGCGCAGGTATCCCCCGAGCTGTACGATGGGCTGACTATTCTGCAACACCGCGGACAAGATGCGGCGGGAATTGCGACATCCAACGGCTTGAAGATGTTCTTGAGGAAGGACAAAGGCTTGGTAAGGATATCTGGATCCCTTCTTAGTTCGAGGCTTGTCAGGTACTCTGTTGTAGCCTTCCAGTATCCGTAGGCAGGGCTGGTCTAATCAGTAGAGCATGGCACTACTTGCAAACGATACCACTTTCAGACTTGTAGACTGCTGTGTTTCAACCTTTTTTTTGTTAGGAAAGACTGGTGGGCACTACTAGACCCCGAGTGGGGGGAGTTTTTTCCGCGCGCACCATCACAACAGCATAACCCGTGCTGCGGAAAGTACCTGCTGTAGGCTGGGTCGTGCGCCCCCCGTCAACATGTGTTGCTTTTGTTTTGGTACACACACCCGAAATGTTGTTGATGCGATGTTGTTGATGCGAATCGTTGTTGTCAGCACTTCGTATGCGTTAATAAATGAAGAAGTAGAAAAAAATGCCCCACCACTCAGAACACAGCAGCAGCAG
>CACKRE030005059.1:0-23422 GCA_902602495.3 Ectocarpus sp. CCAP 1310/34 | reverse complement strand
CTGATCGACGTAACAATCGTCAACCCATCAGCAGGTCGAAGCATCGACAAGTCGATCCTTAAGCCAGGATCAGCCCTCGAAGATCGAGCTGCAAGTAAGGCAAATCACTATGCGGGAACTTTCAACCCGTCTAGATCTACCCTCCTTACTGCTGCTTTTTCAACGAATGGTGGTCTTGGCAAAGGCACCAATCGACTCATCGTTGCTATCGCCAACCACTTGGCGCACGAAGCTTTTTGCCGGGGGAATTTTGACGACAAGAGGGCCTTAGTTCTCCTGAAAGCTTTTCATACTAACAGGATTCGGAGACGGTTTACCTTCGAGCTAGCTCGTTTTCTGTCGATGCGAACTCGCGATGTGTTCAAACGTCATGGCCTACTGATCGACCAACTTCCACCAGGGCCAATCGGTTGGGATCTCTGCGACAACGATAGTAGCGAGGGTAATTGTTTTGGGAGTGACGAAGACGAAGGAAAGGGAGAGGGAAGAAAGGAGGACGAAGACGACGATGGAGCAGGAAAACATGGAGGAGTGGAAGAGAGCAAAGGGTTTGAGCCAGATGACCTTCCCCACAACAAGAAACGTAGGGCTAGGGAAGAACTGCCCAGAGATTCTTCTTGTCAAAATGAGGATCAGAATGATGGTAGCGAAAACAAGGAGGACACTGGTGGAAGTACTCCTAAAAGAACTCGAGTACTAGGTAATAGCCTTGGTAGACGCGTGCAGTTTTCGTCTGTTGCTGCTGTTTCTGTTTTTAATCCGAAGGATAGTTTAGCCTCCCCCATGCTGTCCCCTCACGGGGTCCCAGTTCATGGTAGATAGAAGTGTTTTGTGTTTTCAACCGCACTAAGACTGACGTCTTTTCATTGGTCAGCCGGTTAGCGCGGTCGATGCTAATAATAATAAAAAAAAAAACACACACACACGGACATCAATTTGAAAACAGTAATTAATTCAGGGGTCGGGCTGACAGGCGGTATTATTCAACGTGCGCAGAACCCAGGCGGGGAAACAAAAAGGACCCATCTAAAACAGTTTTTTTGCGAAAAAAAAACTCCGCTATCGCTCCGTTTTTATTTTCGCACGCGCGCTTCGCGCGCGTAAAAAACTCCTACAATATATATATATTTTACCTCAAATTCAAATCATCAGCGCTCACAGCACTAGTGCCGTTTACTCCAATTCGTGGTAGGCCTGTGCTCGGTAGGTGATTGTTGTAGCTGCCCCAAAACATTTTTCGGTGAAAATCGATGATGGAAAATACAAGAAGCGAGCTGCCGAAAAGCACTTTTCGGTCATTTTTCGACGAGGCGCCTCCCGTTTTCGGTGTTCGACCAGCTTTTTTTTGGTGATTCAAATTCCTCGTTCATTTCGGTGACTTTTTTCAGATTCGGTGATTTTGGCGACCGACTACAAAAACCTGATAACTGTGCCGTATACTGCAGCGCGGTGCTTAGGTTGTGTGTAAACGGTGCTGCTGTGCTTGGTGAGGTCTTGGGCTTGAGAAGGGGTTCTCTGATAGGGTTTCGGGGTAAGAATTGTATCCACGGAGCCTCTTAAAACTGAAAACCTAAAAAGATCGGTCAAAACCGGCGAGCGTCGCCAAATATCGGTGAGGCACCTCCCGTTTTCGGTGATTGGCCACTTTTTTCTCGGCGATTCAAATTCCTCAGTGTTTTCAGTTTTTCAAACTCGGTGGTTTTCGGTGATCATCTACCGAGCACAGGCCTAACTCGTGGTCAAGCAGAAGAGACCCTCTCTACCCTCCCCTCCTGCGGTACGTTGCCTTCGATTTTTAATGCGGGAAGGGTTCAGCACTCGCTTCCCTCTGTGTACACACGAACTAGCGCTATCCACTAGGCCAGGAGCGGAAGCGAGAGAAAAACTCACCTTGTAAGAAAAGCTCGCTGACGCCGGGATTCGGACCCCTGACCTGACCTCTAGAAGGTTTCAAGGGTACCAACTAGGCCACCGGGGCGACCGGTAGAATATACAAATAACTGAAGGGATTTCAGATGCAAGCGTACGATTGTGAAGTGCCGTAGCAGTTGTACCTGCTGCTGTGTACAGCAGTGCCCTCCGGAGAATATGTTGTTATACAGCAGTGCGTTGGCCCGACTTCGTCGTCCTGCGGTCTCCGCTGCTGTGTGTTCCATCACCCGTGTTTCAGTCGAAAGTCGCCCATTTCAAAACATAAACATGCATGCAACTCATGGAGAAGGCACATCCCCTCAGGTGAAATTCCCGTAGGAATGACCGTAGTTCGCAAGAGCTTCGGCTGTACTGGCGATCAAAAAGTGCGCACGCTCGATGAAGGACGGGCCTGGTGTATCAACCGCAACATGCCGAAGTGGCAGAGCAGGGATGCATCAAACAGCCCCACCAACAAGCTCAACCAAGTTCTACCGATAATTTACCGATGGTTTGTTTTCGAACGACGAAATTGGAGGGATTTTCACGCGCATGAGCTGGTCTCGCTTATTCCGCCGCTACCGTCGCTGTTGAATTTGCTCCAGTTGAGCATGCATGTCGATTGTGGCCCTCGTGAGGCGATCCAAAACTATGCAACCCAGTAAACCTTCTGTACCTATATATACGCACGACCTGTCGCCAGGCGCTGGAGGGCTACGTTCTTTCCTTGGCCCTCACCAAACGCGCCAAGCTCGTGCTCTGACAGATGTGCTGGGCCTGTTTTTCAACGAATTATCTCATCACGCAGCATTCGTCCTGCCAAAAGCAAAGAGAAAACATGAAAAGCGTTCTCGGGTGAACAATAGGGCTGTGTTTGTGCCCGTCCGCCACCTTCTGCGAGGAGCACGAAGACGGTGAAAGTGATGGCCCCTGAGCGCAGCGGGATTACAAAACAGGAGGGCCCAAATTCACAGGTTTTCCGCTTCCAGAAAAAGCCTTTGAATTTGAAGGCATCATAGACTGAAATACGGGTGTCTGTGGTTAACACCATCTCTGATGTTCTTCGTGATCTGGAGTTTTTTACGGCTGTGCTGACAACCCATATGATTCTAGCGGTTACATGGCTCACAGCAGGGGGCGGTACGAACCCTCCACTCCGTAAGCTGCTTCATGTTGACGATGCTCGTTATCTGTTTCTCTGGTTGCCTCGCGGCCTCCAATCGAGGGTATCGGTAGATGTGAGGACCTCGATATCTTTATCTGTAGGCGGTTATCGGGTCTCCAAAACTGAAAATTACAAAATTCAAACCACACCCAGTTCTTGGTGTCATCGCCAATGGATAACCGATAATCGACACGCTCAAGGAAGAAAGCGGCGTCTACCACCCCTAAAGTAGTAGGCGGCATCGTCCATCCCAATAGCTGGGTCAATCAAGACCGGAGATAGCGACTACACGCGCAAGGTCACCTAGCGTACCAAACTGGCAGGCTTGGCGACCTCGCGCGCGTAGTCGCTGTCTGCGGTCTTGACGATCCAGCTTTTTGGGTGGACGATGTCGCCTACTGCCTCAGGGGTGGTAGACGTCGCTTTCTTCCTTGATTGTATCGATTATCAGGAATTCGTTCGTGATGAAAACGAGGCCGGGATGTGTTTGTGTTTTTTGTGCTTCGATATTTGTTGGATTCCTGCTGAACGGAACACTGTACTATCGCCCATGACATGGTACACGATGCGACATATTTCGGGGTGTGTAGTACCGGACTGGTGGCCACGGCACGGCAGGTATGATAAGGGTACTGTCTGCTGCTGCTGCTGCTGCACGTGCAGTGTCATGCATGACGCCATAGCACTCGTGTCGGTGCTGCAGGCCAGAGACGTTTTTGGCGTGGAGAGCATGGCGGGCTTGCGTGGAGCCTACGGCGTGGGACACGTGCGCTACCCCACGAGTGGCTGCAACAGCGTCGAGGAAGCACAGGTGAGCAGGTCTATATTTTTCGTATTCCGTACGTACTGCGCCTCTATTGCTGTAGGTTCCTGTCATGGGGTCATCGCCGGGTGTCGTGTAGCACTGCTACTGCTGGTGCTTGATTTCTCTTGTGCTGAGAAGCGTTTATCCTCGCGTTGGGAACGATTACTAACGCTGTTCAGACGGTTGCGAATATAAATTGCGTCTTACTTGATGAACGCTTCTCTCATGTATCCACAGCCTTTGTGTGGCCGGGAGTGCTTATACGCCGCGCAATGCGCATAGTGAGGTACACAACTGACGCATGTGTGCCTTAAACGTTCAACAAAAGTGTGTCGAGTGCTGTAGAAAGGGATATTATCACATAGCAGCATAGCAGTAGTAGCTTGAGAGAGGTAGGGTCCATCGATGCTGCCGTCAAGTACGGTCTGCATGTCCAATAGTTGCGAACTGCCAAGGCCTCAAGTACACCGTCCGGATACGACGTTTTTTGCACCGCAGCAAGCCCTCGAAATAGGCTCAAGGTACTCAATGTTCCGAGTCTCGTAGCAGGCTCAGACAAGACGGATTTCGAAGAACTATGCAAAGTAGCATCGGCTCGTGCTGACTCATCCGCCCCCTCTATTTGTTGTCCTGTGAACGCCGACAGCCTTTCCGGAACAATGTCCCAGTGGGATTTTGCGTCGCGCACAACGGCCACCTAAGCAACGGCCAGCTGTTGAGAGACCAGGTGCGCTTCAAGTTACCCGCACGCGCGAACACCCGCCGACGTGTATGCGTTTGTCGAGGTGTATCTACCCAAAAGCAATGTGCCCTTTGAAGTGTGTGCATGATAGTTATCTGGTTCTGAATGCGCCGGAAGGGAAGTTCAACATGACTTTACACCGGTCGCCCCGGTGGTCTGGTGGGTAGCCTCGCAGCCTGCTAAGGGCCAGGTCATGGGTTCGAGTCCCGACAGTGTGAGATTTTTCTCGCTAAATTAAGTCCTGGTCTCCGTTGGAAGCGACGCGCTGCAAAGCTCGTTGTTAGTAAACTTGATCGACTCAAAAGCCGCGAGAGAAGGGATTGCTGTACCCTTCTCGCGATAAAAATATCTCAGGCAGGAACCGCAGGAGGAGGTCCAACCCCCCCCTCCTATGTGACCCCGGTTGGGTCGTCTAGCTGGTAGAAGTGGAGGGTAGGGGCCAGAGGGGCAGACGACAGAGTCCAATGATGGGGAGAAAAAAAAAAGTAAGCTCTCTAGCGGGGGGGCTTGCGGGCTTGCATGATCGCTATTGTAGGCCCGAACGCACCAGAACGGGTCGCCCAGAAAAAGGGTAAGGGGCTGAACACGTTCGCGGTAGCCATTCCAAGAACTCCTATTCTGCATCCATGCCGCCCGCACTCTGCATGTATCGCCAACGGCGGTTCTTGGGGCCCATGCATGCATGATCAGCATCAATTGCCTGGCCCATTTTCCGTTTCAGTTTTCCTAGCACACGTTTCATTTCGACTCGGCGAGCGGGCTGTGTGCGTGGTAGTACGAGTTCTTGGATATATCTTCAGTATTTGGGGTACGAGCCCTGCGTCGGTGTACACTTTTCTCGCTTCAATTGCGCTCCGATACTCTCGTGTTGAGGCTGTCTACTTTTCGATAAGTGTTTGTGTGTGCGTACGGCGCACCTCGGTGTGTTGATGGAACTGCTTTTTTTTCCCGTAGCGTTGAACCCAGTTCTCCTTCTGCGCACCCCGCGGTGGACGCATGCACTACTGCTGTTCGCGTTCAATTCGTTTCAGCTATCGGCCACTCGGCACCTTAACACGGACTCGGACACTGAACTCTTGTCGGAGATATTCGGCATGGAGCTGGCAGCTAGGAGGCCAGCGATCGGACCGCCGGTAACCCGAGAGCTGCTCTTCCAAGTTGTTGAGGTATTTGCTCTTAATGTGACGGTTTTGGCGAATCTGTATCCTGGAGGTTGGTACTTGCTGGCAGGATTAGGATTTACAACGTGGGAAGTTTTCCTCCTGACTGAATTGGGAGGGCTGCTCTTGTACGGGATGTGCACACACCACTAAACGAACAAGGTGACGATCTCGTCGCTCACGTCCGCACTGGTATGCAACAGAAACATTCATAAGGTTTGCCTTGCCGTTTTCTCCAGAACAGAGCCAGGATATTTTCTCGTTTCTTGGGTGTGCACGAAACGGTAATCGACAAACAACAAGGGTACCCACAACCTCACGTCCGGCAACTGTTTCCCAACTACCCCCCGCCCTGCCGATACCCAACCAAATTGATGTGCTCTGGTCGCATGTTTGGCTCCATCACATCGTACACCTGTCCCAGGCGGTAATGGCCCGATGTCGAGGCGGCTACGCGGTAACGGTGCTCATCAACGGGTACGGCATCTTGGCCTTCCGCGACCCCCACGGAGTTCGACCCTTGTGTCTCGGGGCGCGCCCGGGCGGGGGCGGGGGGGAAAGCGGGATGGGCAGCGGCGGTGGCTCCGCCGCAATAGGAGGGGAGGCTATCGGCGGTGATGGAGGGATCGGTATGGACGGGATGAGAAGGGGGTCGGGAAAGATGGACCTGGCGGTTGCGTCCGAGTCGGCCGCGCTCACGGGGCTGGGGTTTTCACTAAGGAGGGATGTTGGCGCCGGGGAAGCCGTGTTTTTGGATGCTAGTACCGGATCGGTGTCGAGTCAGTTTTGTTCCCCACGGCAACAGCAGCGGAGTAGAGAGGAAGGAGGCGAGGAGAGGGAGGAGGAGGGGGGAGAGGGAACGGAATCCCGGCGAGCGGTTGCGAGTTTTCAGCCGTGCTTGTTCGAGTACGTTTACATGGCGCGTCCGGACAGTATCATCGATGGTGTTCCGGTGAGAGCGTGGTCAAGTCTTGGCGTATGTTTGGATTGGATGTGTTTCATGTTTTGGGCACGCCATTGTTTTTAGCTCGGCACCGTGTCACCACAGGCTTCTTGTTGGGTGTTTCTGTGTGATTTGTGCGAGGTTGATGTTCTGCAGAGCATGTCCCGGACGATTGTCCCACCATGACATGTGACAGCAGTCCTTGCTTGCCTCTGGCGTCCACGTATGCCCCGTCATCACCCGGCGTCTTGTGAACCTATTAAGGGAAAGCTTACTCCGACAACGATGTTCGAAGTGGCAGAGCGAGTTTTCTCCCTACAGCCGCCCCCAACCCAGCACCAACCACCGAATCGATAACATTTCCTCCTACTGCTGTATGAAATCCGCCACACACAGTATTCTGGTGCACCTCCAAACAACCATTTATACGTGCGACTTCAGTAGTACATGAGAAGAAAAATGTGGCAGGTGTCACCAGTGCCGCATCCTCTCGTAGGGTTTCGTTTCTGACGGGAAAACATGTCTATGGCATCGTCTCTTGCTTTCGTGCCTCGCTGCTTCAGGTCTACGCGGCACGGGTTGCAATGGGATTGCGGCTGGCCAAAAAAATCGCCCGCCAGGTTCCCATAGGAGAGGTAAAGGTTACGTTACTTTTATTGCTCCTGCGCCTCTTTCGTGTCTGCTTGGCTGGTGCGATGTGCCGTGTGCTTTGGGCTCAGGGGAGACAAATAACCAGAGGCAAATAAGCACATATATCCATTTTTCTCTTGAATGAAGCTGGAAGGCCGAGTGGCGCTTCCTAGCTCTTCTGGTTGACAAATCGTTCTTCATATTTGTCGGCTGGTGTTGGTAATCGCCGAGGACTGGGACTCTGTTGTTACGGCAGTTGCTGATATTGCGTTGTCGCTTTATTGGGTGGCCGCGTTTGTGTTTGTTTGCAGGTGGACGTGGTCGTACCAGTACCCGAGACCAGTCGGGTCGCTGCGATGCACTGTGCGACGCGCTTAGGACTACCGTTCGAGGAGGGTCTCACGAAAAACAGGTGAGAACGGCGGGCAGTGATGATGACTCAAGAGCGGCGGGACACGGATACCGTGGTCTACGCAAGGACCACACGTGACAATCACGGAATATTCCGCTTTCGTTGCCTTCAGTGTGCTATTGGAGTCTAGAGAGTAGCAGCGAAAGAAGAGGCGTTGGCGGGCGAAAATCTTGAGCTTCATATCGAAATCGTCCCAGTAGACGTATAAACAAAGACCAAAATATCCAATATAAGACCCAAATCCCGGTGTTAGTTGGATAGGAGTGGCCTCCTTTCGTCATTCGGATGGAACACGAGTCCCTGTGTTCGTGGCTCCGAGATTATGCGGAAAATCTCCTCTGTCGCTTGACCGCGTTGCTCTGCCCTCGCTACACCCCCCTCCCCGTCCAAGGGTACTGGTGATTGCATCCGTTTATTTCGTGCCTGCAGTATGGAAATCCGAACCAATGCCCAAGCTGCACTCCTCATTAACACCACCGCCCCTTGACCGCGTCCCCCTTGCACAACCCTGCATCTTGACATGTCTTAACTCTTTTGCACTGGGGAGACAGATACGTGGGTCGCACGTTCATCATGCCCGGGCAGGCTTTCCGTCGGCAAAACGTCAGAAAGAAGCTCTCGGCCGTGTCGTGTGTCCTGCAGGGGCGATCGGTGCTGCTCGTGGACGACTCGATAGTCCGGGGCACAACCTCGAGGGAGATTGTCCGGATAGTCAAGGAAGCCGGTGCCCGTAAGGTGTTCTTCTGCTCGGCCTCGCCGCCGGTGAGTGAGTCACCAGTTCGTTGTGGTGGGTGCATCCATCTGCTGGACGCGCTCCGCAGAGATGGGGTAAGGACGTAGAGAGTAGGCACCCATACTTGTACCCAGTAATTATCGATGCAATCGCGGGGCAGCAGTGCTGGTTGATGCCCCGCGATTGATGTGACGTCGAACTTGATTTCTTGTGTATTCCATTTTGCGAATTCGACCACGTTAGCAATGATGACTCGGCCCTTGGCGGTGTTCCCTAGCTCGTGCTGTTGGTGGGATCGGGGAGCTTGCGCCGCTTATCTACGATAGCGGGCGGTGTCGAGCTTGTTTCGCAAGTGGCACCGCCAATGGACTAACCGCGCGCACACCGTTGACGACTCTACTAGGTGAGACATCCGAACTGCTACGGTATCGATCTCCCGCGGCAGTCCGAATTGCTGGCCCATGGCTTGGAAGACCACGACATTGCCGAGGCAATTGGAGCCGATGGCGTCGTGTTTCAGGCGCGTTGGCTGCTTGTTCTTTGAAACGACAATACGCGGTGTTTTATGCTTTTCTGACGCCTGCTTGATACGTTCCTCTACTCTGGCCCATGGCCTCAGTGCTTTCACGTTCGTCTTGTGGGAGCGGAATCAAACCTACTCGTGTAACGGTTTTGGATCACGAACTGCAATGCTTTCACTCTGCGCTTGGCTACGAGTAGCTGAGCCGTCGCCCGACAAGCTAGATGCAGAGATTTGAAGATCTTCGTCGCTCTTTGCTAAGTATTTACTGCACAGCTAATAGAGTCGCAAATGCCCCGATATCAACTCCCCGTTCTTCGCAGGACTTGCAAGACCTGGAGGACTGCGTGAGTGAGCTCAAGCCCGGAATGTTTTACGACGGCTTCGAGAACAGCATGTTTACCGGAGAGTACCTCATGCCGTCGGACATGATAGAAGGCGACCCGGCGGATGGAGGAGTCGGGGCGGGTATGGGTATGGGTCAGAGGTTAGCGCCTGGGGTTGTTGACGTCATCTAAAGAGTCAATACATCCGGCTTTGCAGGAAGGAAATAAGCAAGCGTGGGCCCATGGGAGCTCGCTGTCACCACTCTCGTAGTCGTTCGTAATTTGACAGTCGGTTAGCTCTGTCTGGCATAATTTTTAGCTCTCTCTAGCACACTACGATATTCCTAACAATCGCTAGGACTTGGTGATCAAGGTGCCACGTCGCATTGTGTAACAATTTCATTGGCAATGCTCTGTCTTCCTTTGCCTTTGAACATCTCGGAGCTGTCCAAGCACGCGGTATTCCAAAGTATCTGTTGGCTTGCACGTGACGGAGGTGGTGCGAGGGTTCTCAATCGTCTCGAAACCACCAACGCGCAGCTGCACCCAGAGCGCGCCGAGAAGGAATAACGGTCCGTCGCTGATCTTCTCCGTTTTTTTACTGCTGTGTTATTTTGCTTCGTTGCCGACATAGGCATCACTCTGGTTCTGATCCACGTCCCCACTGATATGCTAGCATATCTCACAGTCGCAATTCATCCCCCTTCCACGAAACATGACATGTCAGAAAACTGCAGGCAATGGAGTCGAAGTTAACACTACCACTACGGTAGATATACACAACAACATTATTGACTCCCGTGGTGTAGTCACAGACAGACAGACGTATATCTCGATAGACCCTCCTCTAAAGATTTTCAGCTATACCATACCGCACGAGCACCTCATGAACCACACCATCTTTCGCTCTCTCGTAGCGTCGTCCACTTTTTTTTTTCTGCGGTAACACGGGCAGTGGCGATTCAAAACTCCTCCCAGTCCAACACCGTGAACACGACTATCATGATGAAGAACGTGAGAACAGCCGCCTTCATCATGTCGCCTCCTCCTGATCCCCCCTGGGCAATCCTGTCTGCTCTACCTGCCCTCGACAAGCGTCCCGTGTGCGTCGATTGAATAAATACGCTCCCGGGACCTGCGACGGAATCAGTTTCATTTCAAGCAAAAACATGGATTGGAGCAGGTGACCAAGACATGCCGTAGGACACAAACACCAACTATAATAGGGGCAAGACACAAGAGCAAGGAAGAAATCCTGGGGAACAACACGCCCCCTGCAGGCCCACGGTCCCACGAAATATTGGTTGCAGTATGAACACAGTTCCGGCAACAGGGCGCGGGGTCGTTAGCACGTCGCATGGTTAAGCCAGTCATAGGGCGAACGCTCGGGGAAAGGTGATGAGCGGCCCGGCGCGGGGGGTTTGCATCGAAGGACACGGCAGGCTGCGAGATCAACGCGCGATAAGACGGGTACGCCTTGTATCACCGGGGGCAAAAACACTACTCTACTAGAATAAACCCTCTTCTGCTCGACAAGTCAAGGCGCACAAATACGTGCACCCTCGAACAAACGCTTACCGGTGATCTTGACCTGGAATCCCTGGAAGTACGGCGGCTCTCTGATGAGCGGTCCGTTCCTTTCCTCTGGGACGATCTTGCAAGCGTCAGACACGGCAGCAACACACCCAAACTCCACCACCATCGACTCGCCACGCCCCAACGCTTTCTGGACCGCAGCTCCACCTGGAAAAGAAAAAAATCCGAGGAACTTGATGGACTAGACATGATTGCGGGCGCCCGTTTTGAAAAAATTCACCAGGCGAAGCGGCCAAAAGATCGTACCGCCCGTACGTGGGCATGGCCATCCTCTTTTGATTGACCAGAAAATGAAGCAGAGCAAGAAGAGACCCTGAACTATGGATAGGAAGAAGAAACATTGCCACCGTGTTGAAACCAAACCTTATCGACGAACGGCTAGGGTGGTTACACTTTTACCTCCGTGGATGTAACACATTCCCGCTCCAGCTATTTTTCTCATCTCGACGCTTTGCTGAGAGGACTGGCCTTCCGACTGAAGCTTTATCTTGGCCGTTGAAATGTCGTTCTCCACTACGCTGGAAATCGCACGGCGTAGGTAGCAACACGCGAAGGGACGTGGGGTGAAGATATTCAGGCTTACCGCCAGCAAGAGGAAACCGTTGAAAAAGATGCCAACGCAGCACTTCACTCGATACCAACGAAAAGGCTCTACAAAAACCCGGACGCAGAACATCTGCACCTCATGAACGGTTACCGAACAAGGCGCACTTAGAGGCGTGCTCGTACCGGGCAGGTGGTTCGAAGGGGTAGTTACGATCCGTGAATCCGCAGCAAAACTCGTGGCATTTACTTACTACTACTGTAGACAGGCTCTTTCTTACCGATGCGACCCCGACTCGCACCTGCACAAGAATACTGACGGCTTGGCCAGCAATGTGCCAGATTTCGCCAGGCTAACGGGGATCACCTTGCCCGGCAATGACGCGGTTAACCCAAGGTAGGTCGGACTGTTGCCCTCGTTGGTAAACTTGACGACCCTGTCGTTCTTCACGCCAATCCTGTAAGGAGTATTTCAGCGTACAGTAGCGTTAAGGGGGGGGACGAAGAGCAATTTTGATGTTGAGGAATTTTGAAAACAAACGCAAGAGATCCAGAAATTGCACAACAGACACACAACGCCAGTCGGGAGGCATCGCGAAAAACACCAATCGTTGATTGTCGCACAGGGCGGCAGTAGAGGCTGCTCAAACCATACATTTCACTCGTCTACCATAGTTCAGGAGATTGGGGTCGGTGGCGGCGACCATGGCTGTGACAAATGTTGGATGCCGCTTGGTTCCGGCGCAGATTTCGGACTGTTTTCAAAGGCTGCTGCAACCTTCGATATTTCAGCTCCAGTAGCAAACCTGAACGCGCCAGCACGCACGACGCCTCTTCATGGTGTTGTCTACTGATGAAAATAGAATGCCTAACCCAACCATGGCGGGAAGGTTGTTTTATTTCTTTGCATTGGATAAAACATGGGCAAAGAGCCAGCGTCAAAACCCCTGTTCTTCCCCCCTTAACTATAAATTGAGTGCGCGTGTTCGCGTGTGGGTTCAATGCCGACCGACGTGCAAGAGGCTGTCGGAGAAGGGTTCCCCGCATCAATCCAAACCTTGCTTTGAAAGACGCGAACGCGGCTTGTTTGACAAAGACCTCAACCGCACGACATGTATGTATCACGATCATGCATTTTAACTCAGATCTCTTCTTGATTTGCACTGATGGGGTCATTTGGTAGTGCGGTCGAATCCAATTGGTCCACGTTTTGAACATGGCGCATTTTGGTCAACGACGAAGGTGCACCACAAGGTGACTGTTTGGGCTGCAACTGCTGCAAACCCAACGTATCGACTATTCACCATTGCTTACCATCCTAATGCCCTTCCCATTGGACCCGTAGGCTGCAACTCTTGCTGGAGTCCAAGCCCTCTGTAGACAAAAGCCTTCTCGTTTGCTAGGATAGCATCGCCCGGACACAGCGCCACTTGCAGCACCTCGCTGCCTTCCCCCAGCGACAGGAACCGAGGAGAGGCATCTGGAGAAGCATCTGGATTGGCAAAAGGTTCGCTCATAGCCATGGTTGTCTCTCCCTCGCCTTTTGTCTCGAGGTGCCCCTGCAAACTGCCCCTGTCTTGATGCTGCTGTTGCTGTTGCTGCTGGTGTCTGTTGCTGTTGACCTCTTGTGTCACCGGCTCGATCTCCGACTTCTCAACAGAGAGCCAGGTGGACGTATTGCACTACACGCGTACCTGAGAGACTCTGTTGGCACGAATCACTGCCTATCGATCACCGGTACCGTAGTGGAGCCGAGAACGTTCAACAGGAGCAGAAGGAAGGCTGGCGTGTGTGTGTTGGTCACAAGCTACAAGGGTGTGGCAACGGCAGAGGATTGGCAGTGGGAGATTGGATTGGGAGATCTTATGTACAGGTGGCCGAAGGGGCACCGCAAAATGCAAGGTGGCATGTCTCGTTTCCTGCGGTGGTTCATATCCAGTACTTTATGTAGTTGACATGTACTCCCCGTCCCGGCTTTGTAATGATGCGAGGCCAATGGTCTAACGACTACGGCATGCACGGAGTACAAGTCTGTATGGTTGTTAGCAGTGTACGTTCGGCAGTGTTGGTCGGTGTTACAGATTTCTTCCTTGTGAATAGTCTATCCTTTCATCGGGAGGAGGTTTCCATCGTCCTTTTCCCTAGAGGAGTAACCAGAAATGGGTATGTATACCTACAAGAAGGGTGACCGGTCCAACTACTGCTGTAGCAACTATAGGGGGATTTCGCTACTAGACTATCTCACGTAGGCAAGGTTNTTCGAAATTTGGGAATAATAGAAAGGGGAAGAAGGACGAAAAAGTCTGACTGGCCGCACACATACGTTGCGAGCGCCCGCGGAGTTGCGCGCAGCCAGCACGAGCAAATAGGGCATGTGCCGTGGCCGGGGCCGGGGATAGAGTATCAGGTGCACCCCGAACGGTTTGAAGGGGGAAGGCCCACACCCACCATGGACTTAGGCTGCACGTCTTCGCAACGGACACATCGCAATCACCCACAAACAAGAGAAAGAGGCTGGTTCGTAGCTGCTGCATCAACACAGCACCCCGTGCACGATGGCTGTCTTCTCTCTCTCTCTCTCTCTCTCTCTCTCTCTCTCTCTCGGGTACCACGAATGCCTCACCCCGAGCGATGGGCAATCTAACAGTGTTCTACCCGTTTGATCAGTGCCCTTCCGTTGCCTTTCAGTAGGCAACACAACAACATTAGAAACACGCAGGATCGGATGCGATCCGACAAACGCGGCTGAACGCATGATGTTGCTGAGGACACAAAATGCACATCAACAGCACACACATCATGCAACGTCTAGCACTGCCGTCAGGTCATCAACAAGCCTTTGCCGCTATAATAGCGGCATATCTCTTGCAAGGGCTTACGCACAAGCGCGCCGCGAAAGATTGCGCATGGCCCTTCTGCTAAGCACGCCAGAACAGGTGTCACCCAGTGCAAAAAAATCAGCATGGTTTTGTACAAAAGTCACGCGGGACTTGAAGAACCCGCTGTCCATACTAAATTTGACTTAGGGTTAGAGATAGATGGAGAGGGAGAGTGTACTGAAAAAGTCCCGAATGCCTTCAACGCCCATAGCGATGTCGATACCCCACGGAGCCCCTCTGGCGAGCGCTACACACGCAGTTCACGTTGACAATAATGGACGACATGGACGACGTAGCCGCGTTCTGGCAGCACCATCCTGAGGGTTTCTGTCCACAGGGCAACCCGCTCAACGTTTGGGAAAAATTACTGCTCATAGCAGCACAAACGCCTGAGCGTTTCCGCGAACCTTTACAAGCGGCCGCAGTCGCTGTTGGTGCCCGGTACTGCAACCACGATACTCCGCCGGGTCCGCTCCCTGATATCAGCAAACTGCCGGAGAGGCAGGCCGCCGCATAGCAACACGCTGGATTATGCGGAAAGTACCACGCGGAACACATCGCCAACATCGACGTCACCATGGTAGAAGAGAGAGGGCAGCAGGAGCTGAGATCACAACGAAAAGGAGGAGGAATTAGGTGTGTGTGTGTATTGGACTGCTGTGTTGTGGGGTATGCATTGCTGTGTATGTGTGCCAGGAAATGTGTACGAGGCCAGAGTGGTGGGAGTCGAAAATCTTCGGAATCCCGGTACCGAAAGACACGGCACCGACGTTAGAGTGGACGGAAGCCGCGAAAGTGGAGGGGGGAGTACCCTGGCATGCGGCGGTGCTGCAGGAGCTGAGAGGTTCATGACCTCCTGGCACGAAAAGGAACAAGAGGCCAGCCGACAACGGGCGCTCAAACGAAACCACAAGCCACCAACCAATGGGGCGGGAGGGGGGCAGGAAACGGACGAGACGGCGAGGGAAAAAGCAAACGAGAAGAGACGGACCGAGTGGCGCGATACGTGCCGGATTGAATTTCTTTTAGCCAATTGCCCCCACCCCAACGCTGCACCATTGCACCAACCCCCCACTAGTGATGACGTACCATTACAATGTATCGCTGGTTGGTGGCCATATTTGCGTGTTTGCTTGTCATTAGTGGTCTCTCCACCGTGTGCCTTTTTCTGTCTCTTATTTCTTGTTATTTTCGGCCTGGTCCCTTTTTGTCCGCGCTGTTTTATTTCGTTTTCTCTTTCCTTACTGTCTCTTTTTATTTTCTTCTCTTTTTCTCTTTTTCTCTCTTTTTCTGTGCCAGATGGCCTTGTTTCTGCTTGCGTTGTGAAGTACCAAGATTGAACCAAGGGGGTGCACCTTATTATCTCCGGCCCGTGATGGTGACCCCTAGTCTCAGTTGTTACCTCGCATAGCGCGCAGAGGGAGTGGAGGACTCTAGAATATCTGTCATTGATTTCTATTGACTCGCGGACCCCTCGGGGCCATTTATTTGAGTGTACCTTTTAAGGGTAAGTTAGCCTGCGACCACGGGAATCGACCGCGTCGAGCGTTGTATCAGTACGGACATGCGAAGGTACTGGGTAGAGAGAGATCAGAACGGTTTTTAATGTGAAGTCAACAACAACAACAATACCCGGAGAGATTATCATCATGTCAGGGTACACTTGGAAATCAAGACGACACCAATCTCTCCGACAGCATCCGCCGTAGATCGCGGCGAAACCAATAGACTGAACCGCTGTCTGTGTCCTGTGTGTCCTGTGCCTCGGAAGCATGATGCACGAGGCAGGTCTTGCCCGTTTCCTCTCTCTCTCTGTGCTTTTACTGATCAGTATACAGTTGGCGCCCACAATTAAGAAACGCTTATTTCAGGTCCAGCCTCGAACTCTTATTGTGGGTTATATACTCAGCGTATGTCGTTCAGTTTCTTATTACAAGTTTTTTTTTTTTCGTGCAGCCAAATCCTGCTGAATTTCTTAAATCGGCAATTTCTTATTACTTATCTGCTTGCATACTACACAACGTTCCAAATATACAAACAAATGATTTGCACTGCTTTCCTCGACCCCGTGCTCAACCCCGATTCTCACTACCGACGGCTGCACGTAAGGCTACTCCCTAGAAGCGAAATGTATCCAGCGGCAACGTCTCGCTATCGCTAAAAGGTCCTATACCCCCCTCATGAGTGAGGGCTGAAACTAAACAAATGCATCAACACCGCATGATGCCTCATTCGCACGCTGACGTGCCCAACAACGAAAACTACCCCGTCATTATGATGTTAGCTCCGTGAGGCGAACATTCATTGGGGGTTGCCACCCTTTTGCGCCCCCCGCTCCCTTCCTATCTTTTTGAGACATTTCTTATTGTGTGACCCAGATTAAGCTATGTTTCTTAACCCTATTTTCTTATTTTTCGTAAAAAAGTGAGCCTCAATTTCTTAACAAAATATTTCTTGACTGCGGGCGCCAACTGTACCACATCGAAATACTCGCGCGTCAAGCGAGTCCGACCCTCTGCTGAGAAGGGCCGGTATCCTATGGAGGCGGTGCCCATGAACGATGAACGAGCGAGCGTTGTTGGTGGTTTGATTGTGGTAATTTTATATATGGTACACGGTATGTGCGGTACACGTTTTTTTCTGCGGGTTTTATGCGAGAGCGTCGGGCGCCGGGATTATATGACCATATCTGGGTACAAAATTGGCCTCTTCCGGGTACACCAGTAACCAATATCGGTCACACCAGAGGGTCCTAATTCCAGCAGAAGTTGTATGTACCTGATGAGGTTTCCTCAGAAATGGGTACAACGTTTTTTCGCCCAATCAGCTGACAGCCTGAGGGTGCAAGCGTATTGATTTCTAACTGTACCCTAAAGTGATGATAAAGTACCCGGGAATACCCGTTTCTGGTTATTGGTCTTTTCCCTACTCGTCCGCGAAGTCGAGTCAGTATGATCGTGCTCCCACGACGACACACTACTGCTGCATGTAGATTTATTTCTAGATATTATATGGGTGTACCTCATTCTCTCCGGCCCGTGATGGTGACTCCTAGTCTCAGTTGTTACCTCGCATAGATGGCGCGCAGAGGGCGTGGAGGACTCCAGAATATCTGTCGTTGATTTCTATTGACTTGCGGACCCCTCGGGGCCACTATATTTGAGTGTACCTTTTTAGGGTAAGTTAACCTGCGACCACGGGATTCGACCGCGTCGAGTGTTGGATCAGTGCGGACATACATACGAAGGTACTGGTAGAGAGAGATCGGAACGGTTTTTAATTAATGTGAAAACAATGGTACTCCCCTTTTTTTGCTGTTTGCTGCTTGTTGTATTCGGATCCCCCAACCCTCACTCAGTCGGTGTATGTATGTATGTACGCTGGGATATAGTCTATATATGTTAACGTACCTTGACCACCGCGCTGGATTGTGTCTTTCTTTACTGTGGCATCTTGGGACAACTAGATTACTAACAAGGTCTAAAGAAGTTCGGTTGACAGCGTGGATTCAAAGCAATATTATTGCCAACGTCAGGCACGAAATGTATATGTTTGACGCGGCGCCATGCCTGCCTGTGAAATAGACCCTCATGCCACATGAATGAGGGGAGAAAAAAAGCGATGCACGAGAGTATGAGACATGTGACTCGAATTCCACTGCTGCTGCTGCTGCTGTGTTCAAGCACACCATGGTCCAAGGATTACGAGGGGTATAGGGGGGGGGGGGTACAAGCATGAACGCGTTTGCAATGTACGCCTGCCTTTGTTTCGAATGCAGTCGACCCCGCTTTAAGGATGCTCGCGTTAAGGAAACTCCCCCTTAAAGGAAACTTGTTTAGCTGCTGAGCACCTGGGGCCCGGCAGAACATACAATAACGGTGTACCATTTTTTCTGCCGCGTACCCCCCTTTTCTTGTGTCCTGCGGGCCGCTGTTTCGCTATTTATTTGCATGAAGCACGGACCACAGAGTGAGTGCAGAAGTAGTGACGCACAGACAGCAGAAGTAGCGAGCGGTCTGCTGCTGCAGCTGCAACTGGGTGTTGGTATGGATAGATTCCTCCCATCTACCGGCGGTCCATCTGATGCCGCCAAAAAAGAGTCGTGCTAACCTAGTCCCTCACCGAGGGCGAGGTTATCTCTCGCTTGGAGGACGTTCGATCCTACAGATAGCGCCCGCAGTAAAGAACCGTCAAGATGGGTTCGAGCCTCACCAATCCCTTCTTTTGGGTCGAAGTACCGGCAACAACATATTCGCACGATTGAGAGCGAAGTATCTGATTGAGAGCGAGATCGTGCGATACGATGTAGCTTGTCTACTGCTTAAGGGTAGAGCTTGCTGTGCGGCTTGAATTGAAGGGCTTGCCCATAGCTACAAGCCGATACCCGGGTCATCCTGCGGGTGTCTCGCGTTGTGGAGCTACTACACCGCGGAGCAGAAGCTACGGGAGGGCCTACCGCGCCAGGCGACGGCGCCCTGAAACAGTTTCGGGCAGGAATAGCTAATCTGGGGAATCTAGCAACGTGCGTAGCTCTCGCTGCTGCAGCCGATCGCAGTGACACGTTGTTGTTGTTGTTTCTCACATTAGCTCTAAAAATAAAAAAGATTGGGAGCCCGTGGTCTCAAAACCCGGCATACACGAACGACCCCACGAAGAAACAGAAAAAAATAGGTTCTAGCCCTGCTCGCCAGAAAGACCCCCCCCTTCACTACAACCCATGTCTAAGCAAAAGCTTGTCGATGGGCGAGGGGAAGAAGGGAGAAGGGGTATATCCCACGATAATATTTCATACAAGCATAAGTTGTTGTGAACGAGCTTCTCCCATAGATTACCCAAGGAATGTTCTGAGAATTCGAATTTTCGACGTGGGGACCACCCACTGCCATGAGTTTCAATTCAATTCCAATCGGAGATTCAAAGCCCCAACCTGCACCCCCACGTGCATCGATCGGTGTCTCATCGGTCCACACCCTTCCCCCCTTCACCGTATCGTCACCCTATAGCATTTCACACACACGGCGGCGCCGAGACCAGGCGATTATACAAGAGCAAGAGCTGGCTGTGAATCTGCTGTTGTTGCTGGCTGTTGTTGCTCTGTTGTGGTGAGAGAGGAATTGGGAGCAGCTGCGCGCCGCGTAGTTTGATCGTGTGTTTGCGCGATTCAGTCATTAGATCTACCTTATTGCGCGATTCAGTCATTAGATCTACCTTATTAGAACAGAGTAAAATAAACTCACTGAAAGACTCTACCCGTTCGAGATTTACCGAGGTGTACATACATGTTGAAGTCTTTTCAGCGAGTGAGTGGAAGGAAACCGGCTGGTGAAAACTAACCGCTAGGCGGGGGACTGTTGCAGCAGCTACTAGTCTAGCAACGACCATGTGCTCCCACGTACGCGGCGGAAAAATATGTCTTTCGAGCGGTAAATTTGCTGATGAGGAACGTTCCTCAGATTTCACAAAATGCCGTCGTACCCCCTCTTGCGCGCGCACGCTTGTACATAAACCAGGCTACCTTACCCGCGCACGTGTGACCAATTGTGTGTGGCTGAGGCATTCATCAGGGCTTCGTCTGAACCTCAGCGAATAGGGTGAGTAGCCTGAATCCTTGATATACCTGAAGACTTGTGTAAGGCGCTTGGATACCGCAGTCTGCGTGCTGCGCGCCATCTTATTGACAGGCAGAGGGAACTTCCCCTCTGTGGATCGACTTTGCAACAAGTCTGGAGACCGGAGACCACCGAGCTTGTTGTGGGTCGAGCGTTGTGAAGCACCTCGTCGTGCTGGGTGTTTTTCTGAACGGCAGTATGGTCTTGATGCAGTACGCTTGTCGTACTGCTGTATTAGAGTAAATGTGCCGATTAAGGACCACTTAACGGAGCCCCCGCTCTGAGAGGTCGTTCTCGGGTGTCTTGACGATTTATGGCGACAAAGAGGTATCAAACGTTAGCTTATAACACGACCTAAACGATGAAACAACAAAACACAAAAAATATGCATGTGGTGATGACATGGTTGTTGTTGTTGTTGTTGTTGTTGTTGTTGTTGTTGTTGTCTTCACATTAAAAACCATCCCGGTCTCTCTATCCAGTACCTCCTTCTGTCTCAATCTCTCCGTACTAATCCAGCACTTGACTCGGTCAATTTCCGTGGTCACAGGCTAACGTACCTAGAAAAGGTATACCAAAATAAAATGGACCCCAAGGGCTAGCAGAGCGATAAAATACAAGAAAACAAAAGAATCAGAAACAAATAAATAAATAAATAGTGGAACGTGCGCACCACCAGCCTGGGGGGTAGCCTTCCGGAAGGACCCCAAGGATCAACAGTACGTGCCAGTACAAAAACAAAACAAAAACAAAATAAACCAAAGACAGACGAGGATATAAACAAACTCGCACAGAGACAGGGATATCCGTCAAAACAGTCTCACCCGATAAATAAGTGGCGTAGGCCGCAAACAAAAGCGACGACGTCCAACGGCTGGGTTATGTGCGACGTGTGGGAGGGCAGCTGGAAGAGGATGATGTTGAGTTCCATGGCCAATTTGATGACCTCGTAGCTCACGTGTGAGGCATGCCCATCATGCACGAGCACGTGCGGCTTTCCCTCGAGCACGCCTCGGCCGTCAAGCTGCTTGTGGAAGTCCTTGAGGTACTTGATGAACACGTCGCCCTGCACGAACGAAGAGTCCGTGCACGTGTACCTCGCATCCTTCGGGCCGTTCCTCTCGGCGAACCAGTCAGGCTGGACTCGCTGTCCTTTGAAGATAATGGTTGGCGCCCACGTGGCACCATTGGCGCTGATGGTGGTGACCACGGTGGTGTTCTCTCGCGAGTTAGACCGCATCGACTTAACCACCTTCTGCGCTGCCTCCGCGAAGGCCTTCATCGTCTTCGTGCCCGCGCGAGACGGAGCCAAATCGCGCAGGTGGAGGTCAAGGGGGGTGACAAGCTACGGCAGATATTTGCAAAGGTGTACACACACACACACACAACGCAATGAACAGTCTACCGCGCTCCTAGCAGGATAGACCGCACTGCACCGAAGGGGCGGGGCGGTTATGTATCGTGAAGCAAGCTGCCGCCTAGTTTGTCTACTTTCGTCGGCGGTAGTCGGACTGGACTAGCAGCAGGAAGAGCAACAGCAAGGTGTGCCTATTCTATGCTCGATACTCGTCTTAGTCTAGAATAGACTCGTCTGCTGAACCCGCAAGCTACACTTTCTGCAGGGTAGACTTGCGGAACAATCGGCCAAAAACACCATGCGACACAGCCCTCTCTCTATGGTACATGTGTGTACATACCAGCCTGAACTACTGCTGTACTCTACTCTAGACCACTCTAGACCACAGCCAGCGTCGACTTCGGCAACATGGAACAGGTGCGAGGGCGCACAGCACAGGTGAGATAGAGCACAGCAGTACGTACGTACACCAGAAGGACGCCCCGTATCTTTGAAAATTCGGCCGCACACCAGAACTCTGCAAGATATTGACATACCATCTTCGCGGTCTTTGCACACGAGCTCGCACACTGCAGCTTCTACTGCTGTTACCACACTAGTCTAGACTAGACTAGTCAACAAGTACATCCTCACCTGTCTCGTCCGTGTTGTGCACGTGGTCGGCCTCCGGCTTGTGCTCGTCGAGGAGAGCTGCCCACTTCTTGTAGAACTCGACGGTGCGAGGANCAAGATATTGACATACCATCTTCGCGGTCTTTGCACACGAGCTCGCACACTGCAGCTTCTACTGCTGTTACCACACTAGTCTAGACTAGACCAGTCAGCAAGTACATCCTCACCTGTCTCGTCCGTGTTGTGCACGTGGTCGGCCTCCGGCTTGTGCTCGTCGAGGAGAGCTGCCCACTTCTTGTAGAACTCGACGGTGCGAGGATCCTTGTCCTCGGTGATTCTGTTTGACTCGTAGATGCGAGTCGTGCGCTCCGACATCCGTGGGTGCCTCTTGAGGAAGCCAGCTAGTCAGTCCTTCCCCGGACCCTTCTCTGGATCCCAAGGGATCGGGCGCCCGTCGTTGCACAGCTGTCTAACGGTTTCTAGCAGGTGCGGCCGACCCACAGCCAAGCAGTGACGACCAGCGTACAGCAGAACATGTTCAAAATTTGTTTCCTCGTCTTCGCCCAGGACTCCAGGACAGCTGTTGTGTTGTGTGTTTTCTATTTATTATGGCGACAGTCCCCCCATTTTTCGTGGTGAGACGTGTACTACACTTTTCAGAGTATGTAGAGTACTACACTTTCAGTGTACTTTTTCGTACTACAAGTGTAAGATTGAACGAAGGAAATCTGGGGTTTGTGGCGCGGGACTGAATCGTACAGTGGCAAGTAAACAAGAATTAGCGGGGAAGTAGCAAGCTACAGGAAGAGGGCACACTGCAGCTGCTCCTGTGAGACGAAACGGGGAGCTGCTGTAGAGGTTACCGCGGTCTACTTTAGACACNAGAGGGCACACTGCAGCTGCTCCTGTGAGACGAAACGGGGAGCTGCTGTAGAGGTTACCGCGGTCTACTTTAGACACAAGGCTTCAGGTGACCGAGCGGGAAACCCTTCAGGTGACCGAGCGGGAAAGTAGCAAGGCTTCAGGGACCGAGCGGGAAACTTCAGGTGACCGAGCGGGAAACCCTATGGCGGATTCGAATGAGGGAGGGGGAGCTGGCGGCGGCGTTGGCGGCGTTGGCGCTGGCGGCGGAAACGTCAATTTAGCTGACGCCATCAATGGACAGGGTATCGCACTTCAAGCGTTGGTTAACCGGGTGGAACACCTGGCGGCCCAGATCGCGCCTCAGAATCAGCCGCAGCAGCAGGCTCAGCAGCAACCACAGCCACAGCAGCAGCAGCAGGCTCAGCCGCCACCACAGCAGCAGCAGCAGCAACCTGGCGCATTACCGGGACAGGCGGCGGAGCAAGCCGAAGGCGCCCAGGCGGCGGGGGGACAGGGGGGCGGAGACCAGCAGGAAGGGGACGGGGCGGCTGTTGTGGTGTTGCAGCAGCAGATGAGTATGGTTATGGGCCAGCTGGATTTGTTGATCCCTCATAT
>CACKRE030005058.1:97452-129251 GCA_902602495.3 Ectocarpus sp. CCAP 1310/34 | reverse complement strand
TTCCCCCTGGGCGGACCTGCCCCCCCCCCCCCCCCTTAATTCCCCTAGCAACTCCACAGATTGATCCAACCCGTTCTTCCATCTTTGTACGCTCCTTCCTGCTTAATCTTACGAAGACAAGCTCCTGCTTTCTTGGTGCGCCCTGCACAAGCCGGGTTGGGTCGCGCTTAGGCCAACACCGGGTACGACGCCTGCTCCAGGATGCCGCACTCTCCACCCTCCTGGTCGGCCTCGCGCTTGAGCAGGATGTATCCCTCCGCACCCCACTCGGGGCCCCAAGAGTTCTTGACCTGCCAAGGGGGGAGACGCGGTTTCGGACAAGAGGGACGGGGCAAGAGCGAAAAAAAGACGGCATGGTTTCAGTATCAAAGGCACACCAGAGACGACAACCGCACAAGAGACCTTGTGTGAGGTCTGGACGCTACCGGTTGTGAACCGACCCCATGTCTACAGGCAACAAGAAGCAAGCTAGATATACATGAGCCTAATCCACTCGGTGAGAAAGGACTGCCGTCCATCGAGCCAGACGCAATCCCTCTTGTTGGCGCGGCGCCATATTCGATGTACTCGAACAGTGCTGCCGGTCAAAACTGCCCCAATATTCTCTTGCGCCTACAGGTACAGGCACCGTACGGATCTGAACAAGGCAACCCACAAACGGCACACGTGTACACCGACACTGACGGACAGTGACAACAAAAACAAAACGAGCAAATAGGACCGTGAACGCATTCAAGAGCAGCAAGCTCGACCTCTCCTCGCACCCGAGCGACAGCATGCCCACGCCGCGATACGCCACGCCATGACACCCCGCGCACACACCTTCCAGTACTTGACCCCGTCCTCGGACACGCCGTACCCGACGAGCAACACCCCGTGGTCGAGGTTGGTTCCGCACGCGGCGGTGAGCACGCCACCCGAGTACAACTGGAAGCTCATCTGCATGGCACACCCAGACACGGAAAAACAGAGCGCAACATCAACCCGAGTTTCAGTACAGCGAGCATCTGGGTGGTTCATGGTATTCTTGGAGAAACAAAAGGAAGTGCATCACCATGCATCCAATCAACCTCTTTCTCTCCTTCCTAGAAATGTTTCACTCAATTGATAAACGCAAAGCAGTCAAAATGTCAACATATGTACGAAGGGCACAACAAGGCGGGTAGGGTGACTCTGTTTCCGGAGAATTAGCACCCCATGTTGAATCCGACGACCTCGTAACGCCCGAAAAACAAAGCCGAAGTCATGCACACAAGTGCACAAACACCTGCTCATACACCATACTTCGTGCGCGCTGCGCTACAAACAGGCGGAAATCGCGTAGGGACAACACGTGTACTGCACAGACACCTCGTCGCACCTGGTCAGCCTCGATGGCGATGGACACTGGCTGCTGGGCGACCGCCTCCATAAGAGCCTGCACGACGACAACAACAATCGGAGGTCAGGCTACCAGAGAACAGCTTGTGGTGTGGATCGGGGCAACAGGACAGGGTCGGGGTAACGCTAGTGGATGGATGGCGGGCCTCTTCAAACATAACCGTGTTTCCCTTGGGACCTAGACACCTCGACGCTGAAACTCCCGGTAGGCTGACGTGTGCACACCCCGTCAAGGTAACCCTAAAAACAAATTGCGAAAGAGAGGAAGCATTGATTCGGATGACTGAAATCTTCTACAACTGACATACCACAGACGTCTTCTTCCGTGTTGGAAAATCAAATGGATTCATTACAAGCGGTACAATAGAGGTCCCGGTTTAGTGCGAGTATGGCCCAGGCAATAACTACACCGGACCAGCACTATTCAAATTATTGAGAATAACTTGGAAATTCAGCGTGTGCCCGCCGAAAACATCGGCACTAAACAGGGCCCTCTAGTGTACTGTTGCCGTGGAGCTCAAAGCGGATAGCAGCATACTTCGTCAGGGGGGAAGGGAACGCACCTGCTCGTCGTCGGTTTCCACGTCAATCCACCTGTCAACCATCGTCCCCTCCACGACATCGCAGGTCGACTTCTTGCAGAGGTCACCCTCAGCGGTGTACGGGTAGTCCTGAAACGGTAACAACACATTGTTGGAGAGAGTTTGGTTAACGCAAAAGACAACAAGCGGGCCTGATCCGGTGTGGCTTGCAAACGTCATGTTCATGGTGCCCCGCGATTTGGTGCCTGGTAACCCTCAATAACGTCGCACAAGATTGGAACCCAATGTAACAGCCCACAACCGGTATTCCACATTAGCGTTTCTTCCCGCCGCTGCCTCACTTTCTCTGCCGCCACCGCAATTTGTTCGGGTGCAGTAAAAACGAGGCTGAAAACCATCTTGTACACGAGAGTCGACACGCTCATTGTCACCGACGTCAACAGACTGCCGTCCTTTGAACGGATCTTTCCAAGGGCGGGTTCTGTAGGGTACGGGTAATCTCTGTAGGGTACAGGGGGTATCACAGAACCATCCTTGATATTCTGTAGGGTACGGGTGGTGATACAGAACGCACAGAATAATCCTGTAGGGTACGGGGATGATACAGAACTTTCTGTGCAGATAGGGTATTGTGAATGGACGTCACAGAACTTTCTGTAGGGTACGGGGGATGATACAAACTACACAGAACTATTCTGTAGGGTACGGGGATGATACAGAACGCACAGAATAATCCTGTAGGGTACGGGGATGATACAGAACTTTCTGTGCAGATAGGGTATTGTGAATGGACGTCACAGAACTTTCTGTAGGGTACGGGGGATGATACAAACTACACAGAACTATTCTGTAGGGTACGGGGATGATACAGAACGCACAGAATAATCCTGTAGGGTACGGGGATGATACAGAACTTTCTGTGCAGATAGGGTATTGTGAATGGACGTCACAGAACTTTCTGTAGGGTACGGGGGATGATACAAACTACACAGAACTATTCTGTAGGGTACGGGGATGATACAGAACGCACAGAATAATCCTGTAGGGTACGGGGATGATACAGAACTTTCTGTGCAGATAGGGTATTGTGAATGGACGTCACAGAACTTTCTGTAGGGTACGGGGGATGATACAAACTACACAGAACTATTCTGTAGGGTACGGGGATGATACAGAACGCACAGAATAATCCTGTAGGGTACGGGGATGATACAGAACTTTCTGTGCAGATAGGGTATTGTGAATGGACGTCACAGAACTTTCTGTAGGGTACGGGGGATGATACAAACTACACAGAACTATTCTGTAGGGTACGGGGATGATACAGAACGCACAGAATAATCCTGTAGGGTACGGGGATGATACAGAACTTTCTGTGCAGATAGGGTATTGTGAATGGACGTCACAGAACTTTCTGTAGGGTACGGGGGATGATACAAACTACACAGAACTATTCTGTAGGGTACGGGGATGATACAGAACGCACAGAATAATCCTGTAGGGTACGGGGATGATACAGAACTTTCTGTGCAGATAGGGTATTGTGAATGGACGTCACAGAACTTTCTGTAGGGTACGGGGGATGATACAAACTACACAGAACTATTCTGTAGGGTACGGGGATGATACAGAACGCACAGAATAATCCTGTAGGGTACGGGGATGATACAGAACTTTCTGTGCAGATAGGGTATTGTGAATGGACGTCACAGAACTTTCTGTAGGGTACGGGGGATGATACAAACTACACAGAACTATTCTGTAGGGTACGGGGATGATACAGAACGCACAGAATAATCCTGTAGGGTACGGGGATGATACAGAACTTTCTGTGCAGATAGGGTATTGTGAATGGACGTCACAGAACTTTCTGTAGGGTACGGGGGATGATACAAACTACACAGAACTATTCTGTAGGGTACGGGGATGATACAGAACGCACAGAATAATCCTGTAGGGTACGGGGATGATACAGAACTTTCTGTGCAGATAGGGTATTGTGAATGGACGTCACAGAACTTTCTGTAGGGTACGGGGGATGATACAAACTACACAGAACTATTCTGTAGGGTACGGGGATGATACAGAACGCACAGAATAATCCTGTAGGGTACGGGGATGATACAGAACTTTCTGTGCAGATAGGGTATTGTGAATGGACGTCACAGAACTTTCTGTAGGGTACGGGGGATGATACAAACTACACAGAACTATTCTGTAGGGTACGGGGATGATACAGAACGCACAGAATAATCCTGTAGGGTACGGGGATGATACAGAACTTTCTGTGCAGATAGGGTATTGTGAATGGACGTCACAGAACTTTCTGTAGGGTACGGGGGATGATACAAACTACACAGAACTATTCTGTAGGGTACGGGGATGATACAGAACGCACAGAATAATCCTGTAGGGTACGGGGATGATACAGAACTTTCTGTGCAGATAGGGTATTGTGAATGGACGTCACAGAACTTTCTGTAGGGTACGGGGGATGATACAAACTACACAGAACTATTCTGTAGGGTACGGGGATGATACAGAACGCACAGAATAATCCTGTAGGGTACGGGGATGATACAGAACTTTCTGTGCAGATAGGGTATTGTGAATGGACGTCACAGAACTTTCTGTAGGGTACGGGGGATGATACAAACTACACAGAACTATTCTGTAGGGTACGGGGATGATACAGAACGCACAGAATAATCCTGTAGGGTACGGGGATGATACAGAACTTTCTGTGCAGATAGGGTATTGTGAATGGACGTCACAGAACTTTCTGTAGGGTACGGGGGATGATACAAACTACACAGAACTATTCTGTAGGGTACGGGGATGATACAGAACGCACAGAATAATCCTGTAGGGTACGGGGATGATACAGAACTTTCTGTGCAGATAGGGTATTGTGAATGGACGTCACAGAACTTTCTGTAGGGTACGGGGGATGATACAAACTACACAGAACTATTCTGTAGGGTACGGGGATGATACAGAACGCACAGAATAATCCTGTAGGGTACGGGGATGATACAGAACTTTCTGTGCAGATAGGGTATTGTGAATGGACGTCACAGAACTTTCTGTAGGGTACGGGGGATGATACAAACTACACAGAACTATTCTGTAGGGTACGGGGATGAAACAGAACGCACAGAATAATCCTGTAGGGTACGGGGATGATACAGAACTCTCTGTGCCTCTCTGTAGGGTAATAACAGAGGGTAATTACCCCCGGTATAGGTCTGTGAGTACCCTACAGAACCCGCCCTTGGATCTTTCAAACGGCAACAAGCGAGGCACGACAAGTTCAGCATCCTCCAAACAGCAACAGCCTTATCACTATCATTGCAAGTGTGGTGAGCGCAAGCCCTCCAAGCTTCCATCCCAGTCCACCGGAAAGGAACTCATCCTACGAAAAAAAAGACAAAGAAGACGACCTCCGAACTACGTCACGTACCTCCTCGCTGCAGATACCGCCGTTCTGCTGGATCCAGTGGAAGGAGTAGTCCATCAAACCACCGTTGCAGCCCATGTCGTACGTGTCACAGTCCACTAGTTCCTGCGGGGGCGACAACAAACGAAGATGCACACAAAAGGGGGCGAGCGAGAACACGCATCAGACACTTGTGTCGTCAACACGGGGAGGTGGAAATGGGCGAGACATATTCGCCTGCGACACGCGCTTAAAGCGCTATACCGTCACGTCTGACACGCTGGCCTGGACTACACGAGGAAAAAGCGTTGTGCGAATGCTACAGAAGATGGACCGCATACACAGACGCAAGTCAACGCCAGCACTGCACCAAGTGAGCACGCTAAGGAACGGGCAAGAAACAGGGTAAGGCCTCGAGCTTCACACCAGTTGTCGCGTCGTTTCATGCTGGCGCACTACATGACGGGATTAACGGGGTATTGGTTCTTGCAGGGTAACGCGAACAGAAACACCAAACAACCGCAGCAATCCAGTGTGTGTGATGCTGGTGCAAAGACGAGCGGCAACAACCGCCCGTTGTCCATACATACCTGTTCGCTCAACACGGCAAGGTTGCCGTACTTGATAAAGTGAGCCCCTTCCATGGACCCAGTCGTAGAGAACGACCAGCAGCTGCCGCACGACCCTTGGTTCTTCACGGGGGTCACGGCGCCCTTAGCAACCCAGTCCACCTGAGCAGCAAAATCAAGCACAAGACAAGAGGACGTTGTTACAACCAACCAATCAAGACGTAACGCGAGTTCTTCAACCACAAGCACAACCTCGAGCCGGCGTGAGAGCAGCGAAATGTATTCGGGTGCAACGGCCCCACCGACGTCCTAGAATCTGGAGCCGGCTTTCAACGGCGGCCGTCTACTGAAGTTTCTTGTTGGCACGGAAACACGGCTGTCAAAAATGACCTCGTCGGGGATGGGTGCTCCCCTGAGAAGATCCTTGGGGGCCTTCTCCCCTCGTGGCCGGAGGGCGAACTCTGCCGGGAGTTGGTCGGGGGGCACCACCATGTCCTTGCCGATGGAGAAGTGCTCGCGGAACTCCTGCCACGACCTGGCGACAGGGAATAGAAAAAAGGCGGAAAGAGGCGGTTAACTGCTGGGGGCCTCTACATTCTACCAGTTCATCGCACCAGTAAACTTAAGACTGCTGCAGATAATCTCGCTCCCATCCTGACACTACCATCCAACCTCCCGGCTCAGCAGCACGCTCACACATGCGGCACCGATCAATGAACACCAAAACATCGACCTTCCATCTACACCCTTCTTTCCGTCTCTCACATGTGGGAGTAGGCGTTGTGGGCGATGGTGTACCCGGCGTCTTTGTGGTTGTGGAGAGCGATCTTGTCGTCCGCGCGGGCGTAGTTCTGAACGCAAGGCAAGGCAAGGCAACGACGAGTACGTTTCCGGGAGGTCGGCAGCAGAAAGGCTGTGTTGGTGACGACATTCCCCGACCAGGAAGGAGGGACAGCGTGGGGTTGGTTGGCTGCTTGAAAAGGGCCCACGGAAAGTAGGGAAGGCACGCAAAGTGTCGTGTGTGGACACACGTCTGCAGCGGCAGCAGCACAGAACGAACAAAGACAAAAGCCCACTCCGGGTGAAAAACGAACACATGGCGCAGAACACCTCAAGCACAGGGTAGCTTACAAATAACGGATATATGCGTTCGCCTCTAATCTTTCGGTGATCATTACCCATGCGGAGAGATATTCGGTTTCGATGTACAGTACTGGGTTTCTAGGTTTTTGCCAATAGCAACCCATGAAGCGACGACTCTGCCATTCCTTCGTCGTTGACTTTTACCCCCGGATTGTCACCCATTGGACAAGAACTTGTCTCTGCAAAACAAACAGGAACAACGCCTCCCGCGGGGATACTTCTTCTTGCTCTTGCTAACCTGAAGGGCGTGGAACGCCTCGTGCACGCTCCCCCACGACCGCCCGTACTTGTACGTCCACTCAAAGAAGCCCAGCAGGTAGTGCGCCAGGGGGTGCAGCAGCTCGGCGTCCCCGTCGGCCTTCAACCCGACGCCACTACCGCCGCCAGCGGTGGCGATGGCCGGGCCCTCGGCGCCGCGGAGCACGTGCTCCTTGAGCATCTGGTGCGTTTGCTCGTTGCCCGCGGCGTGGCGGGGGTGGTGGTGCTGCACGCGGTCATGGCTGTCGTGGTCGTGGTGGCCACCTCCGCGGCCGTTAAACGGGTCGGGAGGGGCGTGCTCGAAGCGCGGCTCCGAGGAGGCCAGGGCGGAGGTCGCGGCGGCGGCGGCCAGCAGCAGGCTTATCGAGGAGTTCTTCATGGTGGTCTTCTTCAGTGTTGCTGCTGTAGTCTGCCGTGGAGGGAAGCGGTAGGGGAGGGTGTTGAGTGGGAGGCACATTCGAGAAGGTGCCATGTGGAGGGCTGTGGGCAATATTTTCTCCTCTACTTCCGAGAAGATGATTCCTGCTGGGAAAATGTTTGAGCCGTGCGTGCAAGCTGACCGGTTGACTTCCTCCGTCTCTTTCATTGCACATTTGCTCATGGCTCGAGAGCGAAGGTGGAGCTTCCATGATGTTAGTCAACATCTTCTGGGCCATGGTATGTAGCATACAGGTAAAGACGTGCACGTGCGTTTTGCTTTTCCGACAGTAGCAGATGCAGTGCCCCCGGAACGTCGCATTTGCCGCTCTCAGGGTTCTTCAGTCTTAACCCTCATCAGACCCTGTCATGTCAGTGCAAGGACGTAACTCCTTGCAGTTCCCGAAAGGGATGTACCAGCAACGTTGATTGGGGATGCCCAAATCAAAAGATGCGATACGTTGTTGGAGAGCTCTCGACGACACGGTTCCAACGCCGCCACTTCGGTACTGCTGTCTGTCACCGCTGTTTTCGCTGCAGAGTAATCGAGCTTTGAAAACCGGTCCAGGCAGTATGAAATATCCATGCAACAACAATGCATGCGCTACCCAACGCACTAGTTTTGAAGGGTGAGCCTTGAAGGTGTTGGGGAACGGGAAACGGCAATCCTAGATAGCCAGCTTCGAGTTCAGCCAGCCCGCACTTCCTGTTCAACGGCAGTTTGTCGCCTTTGCCGCATTCAGCGCACCATTTCCTCGTAAACTGCTGTTCCAATCCCCGAAAGACGTCTCCTCTGTTGTATGCGCGTGTACATGATCGCCCAAAACTGCTGAGACGTCGTAATGAAAACCAATACGGCTGTTGTCGGCGATCAGGTCTACTTCACGTTGTTTTTTTTTGTGCGTCGCTCGTTGTCGCTACATGTACATTTTCCATTTTCAAAATCAACCATTTGGAAAGAAAACTGCTGTTCTACTAGGGTGGCGTACCAAAAGTACCACACGAAACAGAGCAGTCTGTGCGTAACTTGAGACTGCGGCACCCCGTAAGCCGCCGGGCTAGGCGGTTGCCATCGAGCATGTTCGGTTCCCACATGTAATATACTCTCCTGGCAACCTGCTGATATTTCAATATTTCATATGTGTGAAATCCCCCTCCTCTCCGCCAAATAGCCCCCGCTCGCGTTTCGAAGGTGTCAAGGGTCACATCACACGTCAGGAGGCTATCACCAGCAACGTAGATATAAGATTACGATACAACAATCGCAGTGTCGACCACGGTAGAACGCCTTCCTTGAAGTTCAACACAAATCGATCTGGCTGCTTACGGTACTTCCCAGTACCCGAGCGTGCTTTCATACGAAAACGGAGACAACACCACCAGCGACCTTCCTCATCAGAAAGAAACGATAGAACGGCGACCCGCCAAGTTCAACATGGGGCGATACACACATCTGGGACGTATCGGAAAGAGGATGCGCCACCGCCCTTGAAACGAAACCACATCGACAGGACAACACCAACACGCTTCGACTAAGAGGTCCGGTACGTCGAATCGGCGCCGTTCAAGCCCTCAGGCATCTCCCACAAGCGCACGAGTCGGAAGAGGGTGGCGGAGTGACGCAAGTATGTGATCTCTTCCGAAAACGAGGCGTCGAAATGACTTGATGTCGAAACTACCAACTGCTTGCGCCCAAGGGCGTGGACGTTGTACACGGACAGGTATCTGGCACCAGGGGAGCCTTGTCAGCAGAGGCCCGCGGTGCGGAGTGACCTACTTCTTCGGTCGGCACGGCATTCTCCCAAGAGAAGAGAGGGCGTGCAGGAAGACGCAATATATTGGCAACACGTGTTGTTCGTCTACTTGTACACTTCGAAAGAACTTGTTGTAGAGATCGGCTCTCCACGGACAAACCAGATCCTTGTTGCCTAGGACAGACACGGTACTGCGACAAACCGCTGCTGTCTTTTGATCTACAAGGTGAGGGCATCATCACGGGCCCGCTTGGTACAAGCAACGGCACCTTGACACCGGACCACCATGCCAAATCGCTTTCGTTGGAATAAGAGTCGGATATTTAGTTGTTCGACTGAGACAAAAGGGACCTTGCGAGCACGAAAGGGTCGAGAGGCAGGCCTGTCTACCGATCGAGAGGGCACGCACGGGAATAGATTACTTTGTATGTCCAGAGGGGAGGGAGGGAGAGGACTCACATGTCGTCTTAGGAGTAGCCGTTGTCTTCCGGGGAGCGCGTGGGTTGTTGTGCCCGCGGGGTATAAGCGAGAGTGAACGCCTGCCAAGTCAAGGGCGGGGAGAGGGGAAGAATCGAAGGGGTGTATCCTAATGACAACCGCGGGGCCCCTCAGGATTCGTGCTTGCGTGGCCGCGCATGCAACAGGCAAGTCTGGTATCCAAGGTGCAATCTCTCCGACGCAATCTCACCCCAAATGCTCGGCAAGTGGGGAAGACAGCTAGCTAGGCGAAACGCGGGAATTGTAATGGTGTGCGTGTGTGATCTTCGTAGTAGTTTGCTACAATAGCCGCACATAGAACGGCCAGGGGAGCTGAATGGCTAGACTAATTATTGGTCTCTGACGATAATGATCGCCTTCTTCTTCTGCCATAATGGATCGGCTGCTGTACACGACACGATTATTACCTTGTTGTCCTCGACGATAATGTCCGAAAGATACAGCAGTACAGCATTATCTCGATTCTAACAGGGCAGCTTTTTGTCGCACTACCAAGTGTACACCCGCTTCTACATGTCTGTGTAGGTGAGCGTGTCCTCTGCCACGAGCAGGACGTCTCCTCCAACTTGACAGCAGTACGTTTCAGAGATCAGGTGGTTGAGGGTTCGTCCGTTTGATTGAACGGAGAGAATCAATGGAGCCTGGACGGAAGCCCCGCAAAGTCTTTTTCGATGAGACACCTAGTCCATGAGTTTCATTCAGATGACCAGTCTCCCTCTTCGCCCTCTCGCCTGTTTTTCGACAACAACCAACCGACACCGGGGCAGTCCTGTTATGTCTTCAGAATTTCAGTGGGTCAGATTTTGCCCCCGCTGAGCCCCATCGACAGGATGACGGAAATATGACGGGCACACATAGTAGTCCTCGCATAGGTACAGCAGACACATGCTCCCCCCACGTAAACCCCACGTGTGTCATGACTAATGCCCGAAAATCGCGCAGATCTCGGCACCCGGCTAAAATCTCATATCGCATCCGTCACACTGCCAACATGTCAGCACTCTGAGCACAGCCAGTCAATCTCATACATACAGGGTGAGTTTTTCTCGCTAATTAAATCCTGGTCTCCGTTGGAAGCGACGCGCTGCAAAGCTCGTTGTTATCGCGAGGGAAGGGATTGCTGTACCCTTCTCGCGACAAAAATATCTCAGGCAGGAACAGCAGGAGCGGGTCCAACCCCCCCCTCCTATGCCCCCCTCCTACGTGACCCCGGTTGGGTCGTCTAGCTGGTAGAAGTGGAGGATAGGGGCCAGAGGGGCAGACGACAGAGTCCAATGATGGGAGAAAAAAAAAATACATTTCGCCACGAAGGAGCGTTGGCGAGAGCACACCAATCCAAATGCACTGTACCATGTACTCCAAACAAGCACCATGAAGAATCGTTATGCTGTGCCGCCGGAGGCGGCTCTCTTTCTGCGTACAAGTGTGTACCCGAAAGCAGGCGATACAGCACACAGACAGACAATTGATCTCGCATGGACGTTGTGGAGGCGCGTGGGGTGCGCAGAGGTAAAGACGCGTGCAAATTCCAAGTGGGGATCGATGACAAGTTTGCACTTCATTCTGCATGTTCTGTGCGGAAATATGCGAGACGACGAAAACACCGACCACGTAGTCTGAATACTAACACAGCAGCAGCGACTCCTCAACCGCACACATTCACAGAAGTCAGGCCACAAACCAACGTCGAGTCGCTATTGTACACTCCCACATGCAAACGGGATCTGATATACAACAAGAGCAATCGCATGAACCAAACAGAAAGGAGAGCAAAAATCACGCCTCCTCCCTTCCTCTACGCTACGGCCCGATATCTGTGGTTACAAATAAATACAGGTACCGTACATGTACATACTCGCCTAGCGCTGTGCGGAGAAAAACAACCCGTTATAGATCATACCCAGTAGTACCAAAAAAGATTCCACGATCGATGGATCCAGCATGTGCTCCCAACCTTGATACGTCTTCTACCTAAAACTGTCTCCATATGATGCCAGTTTCACGCGCGACATGTAGGACCAAAATTCGGTTTCGCCCTATTCACCAAACAAGCAACTTATCGGCCTCAGCCCGTAGCGTAGACCATAGGACCCTCAAAAGTGATTGCCTCTCGTGTGATTTTTACAACTTCCGTTCACCGTGCGTGCGCAAGGCGGCGAGACTTCAAACTGACATTTCGCCCATAACGGAACCTCTTCAGCTCGCCTTCTTACCTTACCGAAGTTAACAACAACTGCTAGACTTCGCTTGGCCCTTCCTCGCCTAAACGGCTCTGGGGCATACTATAAACCAGCATTAGCAGCGGTGACAGGCTTAAGTACAATACTTCACCGGACCTTCGACCTGACTGGAGCACAGAGCTTCCGGATAGACTACCCAAACGCAATTCTCGTACAACTATTAGTTCGGCATGTGGGGTGGTGGCCAGCCGCTAGCCGCCGCGGACGCTCCCGCGAGTCTCGCCTGCGCCTGCCTTCTGGCTATTCTGTCTGTTCTCCGCAGGCCTGAGTCTCCTCTTCGACCCGCCGCCCTCGGGCCAATTCTGGGCTCGCCGATTTCACCACCACCACCTCCAACAATGCCCGTGGTAGGAGCCGCCTCAGAAGCTGTCGGGAAGCCGGGAGCACCGGCGTCGAATCCCATCGACATCATGTCATTCGTTCGCGACTGCTGCTCGTCGCCTGCCTCTCCGAGGATTGCTGCACGTGTACCCCTGCGGGCCGGGCCGATTTAGATGCTGGTTCAGAAGAATGGTAAACAAATGCCAAGCTCGGACCATCTAGTGGAGGCAATACGCTTTTCGGGAAACCGTATGGATTTCCAGCTTCCAGCCATGACTACTCCCCACGGCGTCACGTACTGTTTCCAGACGTCAGTGTTAGCGTTCAGCTTAACACGACTTCAGCATAACAGCACGTTCCTGCTGGTAGGAACTAAGGCCAGATGCAGAAACTGCCCAATTCTCCAGAAAGCTGAGCTCGGTGTCGCTCTGAATAGATTTGTGGTGCAGACTCGCACAACGGATCCTAGGCTCTTGCGAACGTTTTGTACTCCCTCCGAAGGACTCAATTCCAATCACCTAACTTACATGCATACCAGAGGGATAAGTTGGACTCGCCGTTTGCCTGATGTCAACTGATTTCGGCTAAAATGACGCTTTTCGCTCAAGGGTGCAGGACGAGGCGGGGAGAGTCTCTCGCAAGAATGGGATCTGCCGGAAGACGGTGGGACCGCACGCACACACACCTGTAAATCTTGATGAGAACGTTCAAGCGCGGCTGGAGGTTCTCGAAGGCCACCACCATCTTGTCCCGCCCCGCGACCACAAAGGCTAGGTAGAAGACGACTCTGTGCATGGTGATACCCTCGTTGATTAAGATGGCCTTGATCTTCGCCTTGTCCAAGAACTGAGCCAGAGCGAACCAGCGAGGATGGTGGGAACAATAGCACCAGAGGCAGAAAAACCAGCTGCGTAAGTAACGAAATGGAAGGCCTAGGGCAGTCAGTGGTGGGTCTATCGGCGGGCTACTTCGTGATCCGTCGGGAAGGAGCATCGGAGGTGACGACAAGCGTCACATGCTTCCGGGAGCACGAGCAACGAATAGGCATCGTGGGGGCGTATACCCCTGCGGGGAAACTTGCCCAGCTCAAATACCACCAAAACATTGGACGAGTTGATGTCTTGCCGCAGATGCAGCCTCCGACAAGACTGACTATAGGGGTTTCCACCGCGCCACAGCAATGCACGACTGCCAGTGCGGTAGTTGCCCCCCCCCACCCCTACCCCCCAGTGGTACTAACAAGAGAAAAAAAGGCCTGTGAGAGGAATTAGTATTAAGCCTCACCGTGCTCTTTTCTCGGCCGTCGACATAAGTGGTGGTCACCTGCACCCCCAGCTCGCGCACTACCAGCAGAGACTCTGTGGAAGGGCACCCAGAAGGACGATTGAAAAGGATCACACACGCGCGCAAATGGGTGGCACAAGGTGTGCTGTTGGTTGGTTCAGGAACACACGCTGCTTGTCGCCAACCATATTGCGGTGTTTCATTGAAAGAAACTTGCGCGCGTGCGTGTAGTCTTCAGCTACTACGAACTGGTTTCTTCAGCCCTTGTAATCACAGACGCTGCCGCGAGGGCATCGCTAAATTAGGAGTACGATGGGGAACCTACAGTATTGGTAAGATGCCGCCTTTCGAAGAAAACGCACGACAGCCTCAAGCGGTCCAAGTGCGGTGTCCCGCGAAGAACCCTCTTCGAAAATAAAGCCGACCACGACGCACCTTCTCGAACTCGAGACCGACATCCAAGAGACCAAGCCAGGCAGAATAAGGCTACGACGAGCCCGACACCTCCCAGGAAAGCCGACCCCTTCACAGCGAGCGACTGCTGTTGCAAAACAAGAGCCGAATCACACCAAGGAGGAAGCGGGGGGGTGAGGTGGGTGTTTTGGCTCCCCACGCCAAAACACCTGATGGCAGAATGATTGCTGCACTTCAGTCACACCCGGTACACACAGCAGGACTACCACCCGGCGATAACGTTGTAAATCGGGCAATTGCCAAAATGTAAATATTCGTATTTTGAAACGTTTAAATTTAAAGCTAGTACACCGGATGATGTATGTGGTTTATGTACGGTTCGCGTTTTATGTCATATCCAAGTCTGTTTTTCGTGATAGAGAACGGGATCGATCTGCCCACATGGAATCAGCACACCAGCACCCATCCGTGTGCCACCTGCCGATATTCTGCCATGTATGTAGGTGGCGTGCTAGAGTTAGGGGGCGACCCGAGAGATGTCTTCGTATAAAACAGTCTCCCCCTCCGAACTTTTGTCTAATAACTAGGTGAAGTTCGAGTTACGACTACTGCTGTGGAGGAGCGAACCTAATCTTTACTTGTACAGTAAATACCGCATATGACACAAGATAATACACCCCCTGGACCAATTTTCAAAGCTCGATTACTCCACGACGAAGAGGATGCATTAACGAAGCAATAAATTTTTGGAAAGCTCTCGACGAGACGGTTCCAACGCCGCCGTTTTCGGCGCCGTGTTGTTGAGAAATCGAGATTTGAACATCGGTCGAGGGGGTGTGTTATCTTGTGTCACATTCGGTTTAATAGTCGTGTTCCCGCGCGCGTGAACAGTACGAGAGTAAAGGTATTGCCGGGCGCCGTGCCATGCACAAATATTCCTAGAGTATCAGGCCTTCGCTGCTGCTGCCCGGTGTCTCGGTGTCATCCCCCTACATATACCACATTGGTCGCCCCGGTGGTCTGGTGGGTAACTTCGCAGCCTGCTAAGGGCCAGGTCATGGGTTCGAGTCCCGGCAGAGTGAGTTTTCTTCTCACTAAATATATCCTGGTCTAGGATGAAAGCGACGCGTTGCAAAGCTCGTTGTTAGTAAACCATAATCGACTTCGTAAGTCGCGAGGGAAGGGATTGCTGCACCCTTCTCGCGATAAAAATACCTCAGGCAGGAACCGCAGGAGGGGGTCCAGCACCCCTCCTATGTGACCCCGGTTGGGTCGTCTAGCTAGTAGAAGTGGAGGATAGGGGCCAGAGGGGCAGGCGACAGAATGCGACGATGGGAGAAAATAAATACAGATGTAGATACATATATCGGTCGCTCCGGTGATCTAGTGGGTACCCACCCTCGCAGTCTGCTAAGGGCCAGGTCATGGGTTCGAGTCCCGGCAGAGTGATTTTTTTTCTCACTAATTGAAATCCTGGTCTCCGTTGGAAGCGACGCGCTGCGCGCTGCGAATCTCGTTGTTAGTAAACTTGATCGACTTCATAAGTCGCGACGGAAGGGATTGCTGTACCCTTCTCGCGATAAAAATACTTCAGGTAGGAAAAGCAGGAGCGGGTCCAACCCCCCCCTCCTATGTGACCCCCGTTGGGTCGTCTAGCTAGTAGCAGTGGAGGATGGGGGCCAGAGGGGCAGACGACAGAGTCCACTGATGGGAGAAAAAAACAAAAACAGTTTCGGACTGGGGCTCCAAATGTTCCGGTTTAAGGAAGCAGATTTTGAGGTAACAAAGTTTCCTGGAAACTTCGTGCAGGTGACATTTTTCAGATTTAAGCGGCTTCATGTGATTAGCTGTGGGTCAGCAGTTCTCCCAATAACTTCCCCTGTCCGAAGGTGCTGTTGTTGACCTCAAGCCAGCCGGAAACAAACCCACTTTCTGACCGTGCAGCCTCCCTGTTTTTGTGTTGGTGGAGCGCCAACTCCAAGGCCTTTCGCTGGGCGCTGGCCTTCTCGTTGGCCGCGCTGACATGTTCTCAGCAGACTGCTGTGTGTGCGTGCGCTGGTGCGTGTGATGTGTTACTTCGAAGAAAGTTGCTAAATCGAAAAATCGTGAAATGAATTCCACAAACCAAGCTGCCCTCGGCTCTTAATTCTGTAACACTTTTTCCTAGTGTTGGGTTCTGGCGAGACTGTCAGGAGCGAACCTCAGAATGACGGCTTAACTCAAAATATGTTTCCTTATTTCGGAAAATTATTTGAGTCCGAAACTGTTAAATATATAAATATTAGAAAATATGCCGTACCCACACCGCGGATAACGACGGCAAGAGTTGCAGTCAATGTGTCAATGTACTTCTACGTAGTACCTGTCCGAAGAGGCTCGCCCCAGCAACCGCAATTGCCGCTCTCACCCACGCTCCGCCACACGAGTGGTCGCCGTCGCCAGGAGCGTACTTGAATTTTGTTGCGTTCTCTCCCAGTCTCTCGCAGGTGTACATCCGGGAGAGACGGACACACGCGGGGCAAGCGGGCTGTGTGCCGTGTGGTGTGTGGTGTGGCCAAGCGGGAGCCCCGCAGACAGGACTTTAGATAAACTTGGCGGGGGCGAGGGGTTGTCTCCAGTGTGCGCTCGCATCGGCAGACCCAGCAACAGCCCGCAGCCGCAGCAGGAGGGCGACAAAGGCCTGCGTATAGACTAACAGAGCTAGCATCTGGAGGTATCCACCGAATTGGTCAATGTCTCCGTTGAGAGGCCATGGCTTCCATCGAGCAGTTGGGATCTGCTGCTGTGGTAAGTCGGTCCGTTGTTTTCTTGGTGTGTCTGCAAAGGGGTGCTCTGTGCTCTGTGAACGGCAGTGACCGAGATGCACAGCGCTCTTGGGCAGCACTCCGTGCTTGTGCGGGGTCCCTTCACGTTGTGGTGGACGTTCTCGGTTACGACAGCAGTATTTGCATGTTGGCTATGACCATGTGCGTCGGTAGCGTTCAATTCCTGCTGATGTCAACTTGAACGCTATCTCAGAACTTTAGCCCACCGAAGATCCTTTCAAGTGTAGATACAAGTCTAGTCTATTCTCGCTCTTCAGTATGGTTCGTAGCTCAAGTGTGGGCACGATGAGCCCACCTTGCTGGTCTGCCAGGGTCAACTGATACCTGCCGTGCCAAGCACTCACGTTATAGGCTTATGCTTGAATTCAACTGGTGGATTCACACACTTGTTCCTCTCTCCACTCCGAATTTGTGAAAACAGGGGCAGCCATGAGAATCGGACTGTCTCTTTCTGGCCTACAGCCGATGCTAGCGAGTGCGATGGAGCTTGTCGTGTCTTCCACGTCCTGGGAGCGGGCACAAGAAGGATATTTCCTGGGAACCTTGTGAGTACCCACTGCTGATTGGAGTATCGCAAAGGAGACGAGTTTCACACGTTCTGCTGTGGAAATGAACCAGACGAGGCGTGCTTGCTCCAACGGTCGATACATATATACAGTGGGTGGCCCGATATAGTGCCGGTTGAATAGTGCCGGTTGCCGGTATAGTGCCGGTGTTTTCGGCTCGCACACACCGGAATATCAAGTCTTTCTGTACTCTGAATAGTGCCGGTGCCCGGTATAGTGCCGCTTTGCTCTCTGAACACATACCGGCACTATAGAGGGCCCCCTACTGTATATATATACATATAAATATATATATTTTTCTCCCATCATTGGACTCTGTCGTCTGCCCCTCTGGCCCATATCCTCCACTTCTACTGGCTAGACGACCCAACCGGGGTCACATAGGAGGGGGAAGCTGGACCCCCTCTTGCGGTTCCTGCCTGAGGTATTTTTATCGCGAGAAGGGTGCAGCAATTCCTTCCCTCGCGACTTACGAAGTCGATTGGGGTTTACTAACAACGAGCTTTGCAACGCGTCGCTTTCATTCTAGTCCAAGATATATTTAGTGAGAAGAAAACTCACTCTGCCAGGACTCGAACCCATGACCTGGCCCTTAGCAGGCTGCGAAGTTACCCACTAGACCACCGGGGCGACCGGTCGATATGTAAACACTCCGCTGTCGATGGTACAGTTCTATACCCTTTAGACGTCGCGATCCACTTGTTGGTGTCTCCTTTTCCGTTTCTTACTTGCAATCGTGACTGCCCTCTTGGTCACCGGGGGGTACTCGTAACGCAAAAAAGACAGATATTGAATACGGCATGCTGGGTGAATGACCTTCGTTCTCTATTTGACACTTCCGCTTCTTGCCACGGCGGTGTATCCCCGTGTCCTCCAGCCCCCGAATATCAAGCTTTCAACGCCAAACGGCCTGCCTTTCAATCGGGGGGAAAACTCGTGTCGGCCAAACTCGATCACGTTCAGCACGCTCTCTTACTCGCTCAGCACGCTTTCATACTATCTTTGGTCGCACACTGCAGGGGTTTGTCCCATTATGCCGGAGGCGCTTTTTCGGGATCGCCTTTGATGCTAGCGGCGGTGGCCCTCTGCGCGATGCTGCCCGCCGCCGTGCGGGCAGTCGGTGCGGCAGTTCTTTTCTGCGCCTTCGATCTCGCCAGCGCTCTCTTGCTTCGAGCTATATGCGTGCGCGCGGTGGCAGTGGAGTCGTGCGAATGGTAAGGAGCAACCGACCCCCGTTGCTGTAGATTGGGAAAGGAGCATCTTGTTTCGATTGCTGCTGTACTTTTTTTGTGTTCCCCAGTGGACTCGAACTCTTCTACGATCGTTCGTGAGAGACAATGTGGTCCCACGACGAAGGCGACGAAGAGATGGTGCTTAGAGTTTCACCTTATTAAGAAAAACGATCACGAATCTTGCGCCCCTGGCAAAGCAAAATGAAGTATAAAATACGAGGTTATCTCCCCCCTTTTTATTTTTCACGGTTGACCGCCCTCTTGCTTCCAGGGAAACCCAGCTGGAGGAGTGGATGGACGAAGAATCAAAGCCTCCGACGGACGACCCAGTCTCTTCAACAAGCATCGCGGTGGAATGTAACCTCGCCGGCGGTGCAAACACAAAACGACAGACGGGAAACGCTGCTGTATCCCGTGGAAACCCCACAGGTGTGTCTTCGGCCGGTGCGGGTGGCGTTGCGTGGGACCTCCCCGATGTCGTTCTCGCGGCCTACCTGCTTAACCCCGTTGTTGCCGGCCAGTGCGCCGCCCTGTCGGGCGACGTGCTAGGGCGCGTGTTCCCCTTAGCCGCGCTGGCGGCCGCAGGGTCTCGGCGACCGGGCGTCACTGCCGGAGCCCTCGCGGCGGCCGCCTGTCTTTGGCGCTTTTACGCCGCGCCGCTGCTACTGCCGGCGGCCCTGATGCTTGGAACTTTTTCCTGCGGGAGCGTCGGAGCCGCGACGAACAAGACTGGCGGTAAGACAGCAGCAGGGTTCGACCCTCGGTCCCTGAAGGTCGACGGCAAGGCGTTCCTCCGTCTTTCTGCGGCGTTCGCGGCGTGGTGCGCGGCCATACTTGGGGTGTGCTGGCTGGCCACGTCTCGATCATGGGCGTTCTTGTGGGCGGCGGCGAGGGGCCAGCTTTTGTGCGAAGACCTTACCCCTAACATCGGGCTGTACTGGTACTTCTTTGTGGAGGTGTTTCCGAGGTTCCGCGGGTTCTTTCGAGTCCTCTTCCTGTCTCAGCCCTACGTGTATGTCCTCCCCGCCACGCTGAGGCTCGGCATGTTCCCTGAGGCACTGGTGAGAACTTGAACCGAACGTGCGCTTCGGGTTGCGTGGCCATGTGCTAACTATTGTTGAAAATTCTCAGAAAGCGTTGTCCCTCTTTTGAAGTTGTACGTACGAAACGGGTCAGCTGTTCAGGAGTATCAATATTTTTCACGGCACGGCGAGTTTTTTCTCATGGTTGTGCTTCGCGTTCAACAGCAAGCACTGCGCCATTGCCGCGTGCTTGGTGCTACAGTTCCTGCCCTTGCGAAATGTTGTTTGTACTCTGGCAACCGTCGGTGACCTTCACGTAGTGAGAGTTTGCACCCTTTCCCTCCATACCCTGCTGATCCTCCCCCTTCTCGCACGTTCCACTGTTGCACAGGCGTCGCTCGTGCTGGCTATCTTCGGGCTGTTCCAGCCGTACCCCACCCTGGTCGATCCGATGCTGGCGGGGTGCCTTTTCCTGTGCCACCCCCGCACCTCCGCCCGCATGCGGCTCGTGATTCCCGTGGGGATGGCAGCCCTGGTGCCGGCCTTGCTGCTGCCGACGATGCGCCACTTGTGGCTGCAAGCGGGCACCGGCAACGCCAACTTCTACTACTTTCAAACGGTGGGGCTCAACGTGCTTCTCGCCGTGTTCGTGCTGCAGTTCGCCGCTGCGCTAGTCAAGAGGCGAAAGGCGCTGACAATGGCGTTCGAGAAGCGGAGAAAAGCTCAAGCTGCGGCGGCAGGGACCGGGGGTGGGGCAGCGGTAGCATTCAAGGGGGATTCCTGACGTTGTGGGAGGGATGGTGTGCCCGGATTTTTGGCCATGGCGCTTCTCTGTTGCAAGGGTACACCTTCTCTTCGTGTTGAGCACTGTTGTCCGGGATGGGGGAAGGGCAACCATGCGTTGATTATGTTGACGAAATACGATTCAACAACTACTGCTGTGTTTAGTGCTTTGGAGGACATGCCGAAGGGGATCGGTTGGTCCGACTACGCCTAGTGGCACGAATGGCGACAAGGGTGCACGAACCGATACATACGCATGTGCGCAATGAGTACATACATCGAATGCATCGACATTTGCATCGAATGCATCGACAATTGCATTGCGTGGTTATCGGATCAACTGGTGGACGACAGGTGCCAAATATAGGCGATTTGGGGGGGCAGGGCGGCGAGTGCTACGTACGCTGCCGATAGCAGTACTTTGTTTTAGTCTTGCCGCCAGTACAGGATTTATTCGGAGGGAATAACGCGCTTGAACGCACATTGCTTGGTGCCACACCAGTGATCAACAGATCAAATCAAGACCACGAAGAGCCTACATCAAAGAAGCCAGCCTTCGTCTTTTCGTGATCATCTGCATCTAAACTGTCAAACTCCGGCCGGTTTAGCACCCAAAAATTGCTCCTGCGAATACTGATGGTATAGTCTACACTGGCTACAAAAACGTTCCAGATCGATCTAAACTGCACTACAACCTCTCGAAGAAGCGCGACTCCGTGCCACACGATCCCCATCCTCACACTAAAAACACAAGACGTATCTTTTTGGGGGTTTGGGCGTGACAGAGTAGTGAAGCGAGCGAGCAATCACGGTACATAACACAAGATATATAACACCCCCTGGATCGATTTTCAAATATCGATTTCTCAACAACACGGCGCCGAAAACGGCGGCGTTGGAACCGTCTCATCGAGAGCTTTCCAAAAATGTATCGTTTAGTTTATGCATACTTTTCGTCGTGGAGTAATCGAGCTTTGAAAATTGGTCCAGGGGTGTATTAGCTTGTGTCATATACGGTAAACGGTAAATGGGGGGGGGGGAGGATCCCGCGATAAAAAAAAACAGACGAAACGCCTCCGCCACGAAAATCTCGAGAGCCGGGCCGCGCGCGCCGGAGCGTGCTTCTTCTTGCTCGCGTGCAATTGGAGCGGTGTGCGCTAGAACGTGTGCACGGGAAGGAGCTGAGAAGAGAGGAGGTAAGCACTGTGCAAGCGTTGAGCTTTTGCTTATGTACGCTCGCTCCCCTTAAAGACGGTATCGGTACTGATGGTAATGGTCCAGCGACCTCGCTGGCCGAACAACACACACACCCGTTCTTCTGCTGTCTGTCTGACAACGAGTCTCGGCAGTGGTAGACACCACCAAAGCGGAGTGAGCTGTTGCACGTCCCGTGCAGGCGGACGGATTGGGTTGCCCTGACTTAGCAGGGCACAGGGATTTGCTTGTTGTTGGCGTGGAGAGACCCCTTGGACGCACAAGTGTCGTTGCAAGGCACAAACTTTGCATAAGTACTTGTGCTCTGCTGCGTATCACGCCAAGACATGGACGGAACCTGCTGCACAGCACCAGTCTTACACGGAAAGCACTTGGCGGCGTTCCGCACTGTGCAGCAGCCCGCACATAGCATATCGATCATGACCACGAGAAAAGCTGACGCCAAGGTTCCCCAAGCATGCCTCAATCGCGGCGTTCGCTGTGGGTGATATGGGTACAGCAGTACATCCAAGTGTTGCGCAATCGTGCACACATTGCTCGACTTGCTCCCAGAGTTGTGTTGGCGTAGAAGGCTGCCCTCCGAGCGTTTCAGCCTTTGCTTTGCTGTGCCCACGACGCCCGTCTGCTGCAACGGCACACGTCGCAAGGCGTGACTTCTTGCTCATCAGCAAGTGCATCCCTTGTTTGCCTGTGTTTGCAAAGCTCCAGTAGCCTGGGAGCCGGTGGTTTATACAGATTTGTTTTTGCGCCCCAAATTCGTACTGGTTTTTATGTGTGCCACTCACCCATCTGTACACACCAGAGAGCACACGACAGGACCTTTATGTAAACTTTGCACCGTACAGCACTCATGACGACACGGATAAAAGGGACTTGCTGCAACCCTTGCCGCGTTCGTTAAATAAATATAAAGGGCGAGCATGACAGAAGGAAAGGTAGGTGAAAAAAGCTCCTGTGTTTTCCCGACCTCCTATGTGCTCCTGGCTGGTGTACTGGTATTTGTACTGAGTGCCATCTGTAGTTGATCGCATACAAGGCGCACAGCAGCTGCTGTGGGTAGACTGCTGCATCCAGATTCAACAATGCACTGGCTGTCATCTTTAGACGAGATCCAACATACAATCGAACAGCTGCGCCAAGCTGTCTGCTGATTCCTTGTATGCAGCAGACATCTCACCTCAATTGTTTTCAAGGTTACGATGCGCGTTCGTGAAGCATGAAGCAATGTTGGTGTACCGCTGTGCGGCCTCCCATAGTAGTGGGCAGAGACTCCCGTATACGTCGACATTCTTCGTGTGCATTCAGCAGTTAACACCAGTTCCGATGCGTGAAACTAAGGGATGCTCACGAACAAAGGCAGGCAGGCGGCCCTCGATATGCCTGTCTCTGTCTCTCACACACCGTGGTAGGCGGACGGCTCAAGTGAAACGTTCGCCTGTCGCACACCACCAGCCTTGCTATTAGTCATGCGTCGGGAGCCGCCTCTCTGCAGGCGTTGTTTTCGGGCTCTCGCTCCGATTCTCACGATGTTCTTTACAGGCTTGAACGGTCACCTGAAACAGCAAAAAATCCTGTGGTGCGTGATCCATCATTTGCACCCCTTGCGCTCGCGTGGAAGACTCGCCATCAGCCATCTACGAACACCACCCCAGCTTTGCTTCTTGTCAGCCCAGACTATACTGACTCTTCCCCGATTCCCTGAACATTTTGCGCTCGGAAACCGTTGCCTGCAACGGCAGGAGGGCGTGAGTTGTAGCGACGATGCTTAGCCGTGTTGCGAACGCCGGGGCGAGGGGAGCGCTGCGGGCGCGCTTGCCCGTCGCTTCCGCTGGCGGACGCGCCCGGGTACCACCGCTGATCCAGCCTGCCTTCCAGAGCTTTCACGCGGGTGAGAGATTTGTTTCCACTCTCACGATTTTATCACTAATATGTCCAGACTCTTTTCTGTGGAAGAGATGGATTTGTTGTGTGTTTGGAAGAAAGAAACAACGTGAAAATTCCCGGTAATTTTGGAGTGAACGTCCGCGAATGAAATTTGGTACGGGTGTGGTCGTGGCTTAATTTGTGGTGTGTTTGGGGAAGACATGTCGGCACTGAAGGGAGGGAGTGGCGAATGTCGCTCACATGTTGGTGCATTCGTTACGCGGCGGCGTGAGTGGAACTGAGGATTAGCGCGAACCAGCCGTCTCAGGGAGCGGATGGAAGGCTTTGGACGTGCCACTGATCGTCAGCACGGGTTCCGTCGTCCCTACCGCAGAAGGCATCACCCCGACCCCCGTCCCCCGACCCCCCCTTCCATTCACCGAGCTCAGACCAGACGGGAAGCGACCCCGAGCCGCGTCTTTAGCCAAAGCCGTTTTTGAGCACTCAGCTACGGCCCGGTTCTTTTGTTACATGTGTTGTGCTTGCGGGTGGTCCACGGCTACTTCCCAGCCCTCTGGTTCGTTTAGTTTGGCTAGGCCTGTTCGGGAGGTCTAGTCACACATACCACTGCTGTATCACTATTTGCACAAGGACGTTACTTGTTATTTTTGCTTGGTAGGAGGAGTTGGTGGGAGGCGACATAACTACAGTCGACCCCGCTTTAAGGAAAACAAAATTAAGGAAACTCCCCGGGTAAAGGAAACATTTTTTCGCCGAAACACAATACCCCACAGAATGTAAAATATACGGGGGGGTCCATATTCTAGTCCGCGGAGCCCCTTGATACACGTTTTCAGCGTACCCTCTTCGCCAGCAGAGAGGTCTGCTGCTTCATCTGCTGTCTGCGGTATGCAAAAAATCGTTTCACCTACCGGTGCGTCCTCTGCACCTGGGTTAAAACGGTGTGGGGAACCCACGTGCACGATCACGAAGCACGTGTCGGGTATCCACACATGCCCGTGCGGTTGATGGATGCACGCGTTTTGGTCGCGGCATCGGGAAGGAAGGCTACGGACAGCAGAGGGAGTGCACGGAATGTCAGAAGTCGTAGCGTTGAGTGTTTGCGGTTTGTCGGCCATACGCCTTATTGTGTGCTTGTGTCTGAATGGCGCTCCAGTAGAGAGTAACGCAGGAGAGTTTCTGCGTGCGCTCCTCCAGGGGTAAACAAGAGTCACCCGGTGAATTTGAAGTGTCCATCAGGTATTTTCCGTGCTGTGTGGTGGTGGTGTTCAGCAATAAACAATTATTTTCTCGCCGACTTTCAGCCTCTTTTTTTATTCCAACAATGCCCTGCCCAGGGCGCACCTTTTGACGTATGTACCGCCACCATTTACCCCGGGGATGGTGCGTTCTGATCCCCTCAAGTTTAAGGAAACTTCCCCGCGTTAAGGCCCTTGTTTATGGTTTCCAAATCTTTGTCTTCCTTTCTTTCGACAAATGTTGACTTTTTCGACCTTGTGGGCAGTCTGCCTCCCGAACGAGTGCGAGTCAGCTGTTCGACCTTTGAGAACAGTCACAGCTTTGGCTGAGATGGATCGTCTACATGTTTCGCCAGGGTCCACGTTTGATTTTTTCAAGGCGCGCAATTTTCACGCAAGATTTTTCCAACATCAGCTTTTGGACAGATCTTGGCCCAAGATTTGCTCCGACGTGGCCTTTCGGCCGAACCTTCAACGTATTACCCTGCTGGAAACAAATCAAACCTGGCGAAGCTNAATCTTGCGTGAAAATTGCGCGCCTTGAAAAAATCAAACGTGGACCCTGGCGAAACATGTAGACGATCCATCTCAGCCAAAGCTGTGACTGTTCTCAAAGGTCGAACAGCTGACTCGCACTCGTTCGGGAGGCAGACTGCCCACAAGGTCGAAAAAGTCAACATTTGTCGAAAGAAAGGAAGATGAAGATTTGGAAACCATAAACAAGGGCCTAAGGAAACATTTTTCGAAGTAAAACCATATGTTTCCTTAAAGCGGGGTCGACTGTACAACGATAAGCAGCAACGACCAAAATACCGACAACTTCAACAACATTCCCCGAAAACAGCAAACTCTTTCCTTCTCTTTTTCGTGCTGAAGCATAACCNCTTCACTACTCTGTCCCCCCCGTTCCCCCCTGCCCCCCCAAATCTTGTTGTTTCACCGGTTGCTTTGTTCCGTCTTGGAAACGCATGTCTTAAAAGGTCTTCCCAGCAGGGAATCGGCGGTAGACAAGCCGGCACCTTCGAGGGCAGAGGATATCGAGGCGAACAAGAACGCCAAGCTTTTCGGCGACAACCCTCGTCTTGAGTGGATGATCGAAGCGGTACGTTCTCCATCCTATTTTTCATTTATTTCTCTGTTGGAATCTGTTGTCGTATGTACGTGTCCCTGGAGGTGAACAATGTCAAAGCGGTCGTTCTCTCGGCGGCTGTGGTCGTTTTTTTTGTTGTTAAAGCATAGGCAGAGGTACATGTGCATTTTCTAAAATACAGCATGCGGTGATTGGAGGTGCCTGTGTAAGGAATGGGCAGTTGCGCTGCCTCGTAAGACGTGGGTGCAAAAGACTTGCAAGCAACCAATACGTATGTACGCCCCCCCTCCTCACGAACATCATGCACCTATGTCCACCTTGGCATCGCGTGTGCGGAGTCCAGGGCAAGTTGGATAGCGCGAAGCGGCTGGTTCCATTCGCTCTCTTCCTGACGGTCCCGGCCTTGTGCCGCGAGTGGTACGTGATGACGGAGGAGACGATGCTCATGGGATGCTTCTTCCTCTTCATTGGCGCCGCCATGGACTTCGGCGGGGAGGGTATCGGAAAGTACTTTGACGACCAGGTCGGTCGGTTGGTCGGTCGAAATCGTGCAAGGGGTTTTGAAGTCGTGGGAAAGGTTTCGAGGTCGTGGGTTTGGCGCGTCGCCACTGGTGCTACTTGCTGAAATACCGGGTGTTACAGAGTAGTGTGCGTGCTTGCAAGTTTGACGGTGTGTGTCATACTCCCCTTGGAGCTAAGTTTCAAAGCTCGGATCCGCACGAGAACCTATGTTACTGCATTGCCGAGAAGTCCCTTCGCCCGGCGCTGGCACCGTGTTGGTAGCGGCGCCATCCACAATTGATCGTTGGCCCAAAAGGGAATCTGAGGTTCGTGTTGTGTTCGCTGTTTGTACACAAACATGTTTCAGTAATATTTTGGGCGCACCAGCCGGAGTAACACTTCAGTTTTTTGTTTTTTCGCCCCAAGTTCGTTCTGCGATTCTTGACCCAGTGTAAAAATGCAACAGCAGTGCCAATGGTAGAGTGCGGTAGTTCCCAGAGTATTTTTGGTGCAGTCTATATGTTTTTCCTTGATATACCCGCACGGCCCTCATGGCCTTCTCGCTTTGCTCTTTGCAACCTTCGCCCCTTCCCTTGCCTCCAACCTCGTGTATCCCTCTTGGTTCCTCCTGCTGGCAGACGGCGGAGATCAAGCGTGCGCAGCAGTCGGCCGAGGAGGAGCAGATCAAGGTAATATATTTTAGTGTGCACCGGTTACATTGTACCGTTATTTTAATTTGGCTCTGTGATTATGTTGTCTTGGCGTTCGGGGTGTTGCCCATGCACCGCATGGTGATACCACATGCTTGTGTGCGAGCGACCGTGGGTGGAGAAAGAGACACACGCCCTTCTTGGAACACCTCGAAACAGACAGACGCCCACAGCTGCTGTACATGTCTTAAGCGAATCGACCCATCGATGGCCTCTCGATGCGTGAGGCTGGCCCGTTCTTTGTTCAATTTATTTCGAACGAAGACAAGGCAAAACTTAACGTCATCAGTGTCGACGGCAATCGGCGGCCCAGGATAAAACAAACTTTGCGATACGCTGCATATTATGTGTGGGCTTGTTTGCTGATTTTTTCGTGTTCTGTCTCTGGGGTGTTCACATCGCTCGTGCTTGCGCAGCGAGTGACCGAGGACTTGGCGACCGAGAAGGCTCGCCTGGTGGAGATGCAGCAGATGGATGCCATCAGCAAGGCCATCGCGTACGGCAACACGCGCAGGAAGGAAGCGGAGGTGCGTGCGTCGTAAAAAGCACGTGCATGCCTGGTGGACCGTTGGTGGCTGGTTTTACTTTCGCGGTCCCGACCCGCTATTATTGACCAAATTCTGTCGAGAAAAAGCGGGTCAACTTCCGCCCGAGAGACGTGAAATGGAGGCTAAGAAATACAGCTACACATAGCTCAGCGGCGCCTATAAGAAATCCTATGTGAGGACGTAGTCTTTTCTGGACGGTGGCGGCAAATGCAAGAAAATGAGTTTTGACGTTTCTTAGAGCAGACCTCGGATGGTGTGATTTCGTGACGTGTGGGATGGCGGCACATGCGTGTTGTTTGCGGGCGGTGTTGCTCAAAGGAAGTAGACGTGTCTCAAGGGCTAGCCAAGACGGGCAGGGTGCGGCATTTTCCCACGACGTGCAGATAACTGGATGTTTCTGCACGTTCTATAATACACGCACTTACCTCAAGGCCAAACACGCGTCGATGTTGTCCTCTGCCGCGTGTTTTGCGCACCGCTAATGGTTTGTGTGATCGGCTGTTGTTTTTTTAACGTTTCGCCCACTGTTATTTCGGCTTGGTCTGTTGCTCTCTCTCTCTCTCTCGCGCGCGTGGGCGAACAGGCCATGGCGGCGCCACACATGAGCCGCGAGTCCACGGTGAAGTTGCTGGAGGCCCTCAAGGGCGCCAAGATTAAGCGTGTGGCGGACCTCCGCAACGCCGAGATCGCCACGGCGCTCACGGAGGTGGTGGCTAAGGTACGCAGCAGCGATGTACTACCAATACCGTACGGTGGTGGGATGTGGTCCGGAAAAGGAAGGCAAGCTGTTCCACTTGAACGGTTGTGTGGAACGGGAACCTCTGGCTCGGAGGACTGACGGGAAAGCGTTCGTTGCACATCACCCGCCATCATGGAAAAAAAAGTTTTGGGAACCGCTGCTGCCCCTCTTTGTTTGTCGTTTTAAGAGTATGGCACACAGGCATGCTTGTGGCATAGCCACACGCCGTTTTTGTCGCGCACCACGCATCACTAGAGGTTGCGCAACATTCGTCTTGGTGGTGCAGTCAATACTGCTTGTGTGTGTGCCTATGGGATGGATGTCTTTACAGTGAAGCATTATGCCTACCTCTACTCACGTAAGGGCGTCCTCACTGATCCTCAAGGGCGCAATAACGGGTTCCGGTATCGGAGGCTTACCCATTCTTGGATGAAGATGTAGCAACAGGCTCGAAGGTGAAGTCGTGGGCTTGCCGCCCAAATGAAGGTACGCAGGCACCGTGGCAAGGAAGCGGCCCGACTCTTTCGGCTCTCGACAACAGCAGTGACAACCGCCGAGACTAGTATCGAAACCCTTCGATGCTTGTGACCCAACACCCCTTTGTCCCTCCTTCGTCCCTTGTGCAGGTGTCGGCTGACAAGAAGCTGAAGAAGGCCGCCCTCGACAACGCCCTGGTGACCCTCGCAGACCCCAGCAAGGCGGCCAAGGTGGACCCCGTCAGCGAGGTGTTCGCGCAGTACTGGAAGCAGAAGGCCATCGACACCGAGAAGAACAAAAACAAGGTGCGGTGCATAGTGGTACATAGTGGTACAGTCGATCCAACTAATTTCACTCGCATTTTGCGCTCTTTGTTGTTTCACGAGTGCTGCCGTCACCGCCTCTTCTGGCTTTCGTTGTTGTACAGATGGCGCCCGCACTTGAGAACCTCTAATTTCAGCCGAGGCTGGGGTTCTTATTTTGCTGATCATCCTCTTGTGGGCTACAAATGACCGCTATCTAGGTGTTAGTGTGGGGTTCTTAACCGAGCTCACAAACGGTGCTCAAGTTCTTAGCTTCTGATATTTTGCGAGTCTCAATTTCTTAACGCGCTATCTGTATTGGTAGTTTATTTTTTGTCTTTGCAGGTATTCATCCAGCTGCTGCTTCCGCGACCGCTTCGTGGGTGTTTTCCGAATGTTTCGATGTTGTCAGTGTGTTTGTGGTTAGTGAGTGTATGCGCCTACTCGTTGGAATTTCGATGCTTGCCCACGGTATTCCACGGTATATGGGGAAGCAGGAAAATAAAACCCAGCCTTGTCTGCGTCTCAAAATTCTTGGCGAAACAACAGTCTTTACTGGCTGTTTGTTGTGACTTTCTCCTGGAAGATGCCCACTTCCGACCTGCCGCAGGTTGATGTATTACGTTCGATACACACATTGGATTCTATCACGGGTGTTGCATGGTTGTAGGGGAAATGCGGCGCGTGATTCACGGACGCTAAAGCGAAGCTACTTTCAGTAGTCTTCCCGTTACGCCCTTCTTCGATAGCTCTCGTTGATTTCGACACGTAACCCGGTGCCCCCTGGACTTCGCCCTTCCGAATCCTCCGCTGCTGCTGCCGCGGCTGTTGCTGCTGTTGCTGCAGCCGGTCGCCTTGACCCCGGAACAGATCGCCGCCAACGAGGCCGACATCCGGTCCCTTTGCGAGAAAGTGGGCCAGGACCCTGCCATGCTGCTGGCCAGCATGCCCAAGACCTACACGGCTGACACACCCACTCTCTTCAGCTAGACGACGACGACGACGATGACGACCTCTCGCAAAGTGGATGACGCTTGTAGTCGGGTGGGCGCATTAGGTCGCTAGCAGCGTTTATCGTTCGGATGGGATTTAGCACACGGTGATAGTTTTTTCCGTGGTGGTCCATCAGTTAGGAGGGGGAATCAGTGTCGCCTGCAGCAGCAGCAGCAGCAGCCACGTCTGATTTTGGTGGTGGGAGGCAGGCTCACCCTTCCTTTTTCACGTCCTTGTCGTGCGGGGGATGTGCTAATATCGTTGTGGCGGAAAAGTACGGTTAGTCCGGGCCGTGTGTCGGAGCTTCTTTACTCGTCGGCGACTAGCGGAAAAAAGTACGGGTGAGCACGCTTTTTTTTGTTTTGCCCAAATGCAAGCGGGGGCCTAGATTGTGGGGCGCTTCGGAAACATGAGGAACAGGAATGGGGTATAGGGGGGGGTCGCAGTGTAGTTGCGACAGAGGAGAAGCGAGGAGGGGAGGGGGTGGGCTTGGGGGCCCCGTCACCTGGCAGGTTGGAAAGTAATCACGAAAGCCTGCTTTCCTTCGAAGCCGTCTCGCAGTGTACACACCCCTATCTTATTCCCATCTCCGTTATCGAACTCGCGAATCATGAAGGAGCCAGATGCATGGACATCTGGATCCACGGAGCGGTACCTTCTTGCTTTGGTAGTCTCGAAACGCCGTCCTGTGTTGAGCGGGGCACTCGAGCGCGCCGTTAAGCCGACTGACTTCAACAATAGGCACGTAATCGTACGTTGGAGCTAACAATAGCGGTGGTACTCGCTCCACGCTTTTCCGTGGTTTACAAGGCACGAGTTGGTTACAGTAGGTTTTCACACCTTCACGTGCGCTCGCACACCCCATTCTAGACCTGTCGTTCGTTCGGTGCAAATCGACCGCAATGCAGCACGATTCTCCTCATGATCGCTATCTTATCACCACACACGAATATGAATCAGTAGCACGCACGCGCTTGGTCCGTACCACCGGGCATGAGCCCACGGATCTGTGCAGCTGTGTCACAAGCACTCATGTCATCCCTTGGACGTCGCCATGGTCAACCGTGTCTTCATTCAACTCGGGGAGGACGTCGACCAAGACTAGCAGAACAACGATTGACTCACAATAACAATGCCATTCCATATTCGAATGCACGTGACCACGGAAGGCGCCCGCGCGTCAGTTGGACCGGTACGGATATTGAAAGTGTTGAGCAGAGACCGGAGGGTTGTAATAATGTGAAGAGACAACCATTTAAGGAGACTTCATTCGGAGCGGGGCGTGCAATTATTGATAGGACGATACATTCGCGATGCGTACATGGTAAAATAGGACCTAGCTGCATTTACGGTCGTCCTCGCGCATGATCGTAAAGGTCGACAAGAACGCTCTCGGAATTTTTCTCGGGGGGGGG